>JAGDYQ010000319.1:704223-714342 GCA_021962125.1 Bulinus truncatus | reverse complement strand
TAGAGCGGCCGCCAAAAAACAACCCCGTGATGTAAGTTGAGAAGGAAATTATGGCTCAGTTCAGCACATGGGCACTGTAAGATTGGTGAATAGATCGGATGTTGATTGGTGCGTACATCGGATGCTGATTGGTGCGTACATCGGATGTTGATTGGTGAGTACATCGGATGTTAATTGGTGAGTACATAGGATGTTGATTGGTGCGTACATCGGATGTTGATAGGTGCGTACACCGGATGTTAATTGGTGCGTACATCGGATGTTGATTGGTGAGTACATCGGATGTTGAGGCTGAATGTCTGTTCTCATTGCCGTCACTAAAGAGGACTTGAGGAAATAGAGGATCATGTGCTGCTGCTGGTGGATCACAGGGTGGACCAGTCGGATAGCTGGATAGCTTGCTCGCTATTGGCCTGTATGGCGGCTGTTCACTGATCCTGAGGATCACAGTGAGTTTAATCGCACGGGCTCTAAGAGACTCTCAGCTCACAGATAAATTGAGTGAGTTGAGAGAGAGAGAGAGAGAGAGAGAGAGAGAGAGAGAGAGAGAGAGAGAGAGAGAGAGTCAAGCACAATCAGTTATATCATACCCCAGGTAAATCAGGAAGATAATAATAAGTCTAGTGAATTATACTAGGAATGTATTAAGGCCATTCGTTAAATGTAATAAAGTACCAAATCTAGTGGACCCCTGCTAAGTCTAACAGACCATGAATACTTAATTAGTCCAGCAGACTGGGCTCCTGCTAAGGTAAAGACAGATGTCTAGATAGACCAATAACAAGTATAGTAGATATAAGTCAAGTATACCGTATACCGCCAACAATTCTAACAATACCCAATTCTAGTAGCCCAAATACAAAATCTAGAAATATCACCAGTAATATCACCACAAATTCTAGTGGACATATTGAATGCAACAGTCCAGTACCAAAGCTTAGCCATCCACAAAGTGTACCAGTCACCGAATAGAAATTCAATGCCAATAGACGGAGGTAATGATAGCAAGAAATGAAACTTATATGAGGCACATCACCTGGGTAGGTCAAGTTCGGCAACCCACTCTGTACACACACGCACGCACATCCACACACTGAGTGAAAGAACCACTCACGTAGACAGACGTGGGGAAGAGGGAGGGGGGAAGATAGTTTATGTTGTAGTTTAACTTAAGATAAACTTTCATATCAGACGCACTGAGCAAACACCAGGCATCAGTAAAAGACCACTGACGTTGTTCCAGGCCCACGTCAGTGAGTGAGGTCGTCGCCGTGTCCGGAGACTCAAAATAGAACTTGGTGAGATCAGAGAAGGCGGTGCGACGTTATGCGAGGATAAGGCTAGACCAGGGAGGGTGAAACGACGTTAAACGAGGAATCTCGCCCAGACGGGTAGGGTTGGGGGGGGGGGTGCGACCAGAGCAGGATTTAGACTTGATAAGGCCCTAAGCTATTTGAAATATGGGGCCCTTTTATAAGTCAATATATTTTATGTCAGTGCCAAATATTTTATATATGACAATCTGGGCAATGAACTCTTGGGGGCCCTAAGCTATAGCTTGTGTAACTTCCACTTGGGTTCTGCGTAAAATCGAAAGTAAAGAATGAATACAACAGTATTCCAGTTTAAAATACAATCATGAAAAAATCGGATCTGCCCGAAACCAAAAATAACATAGCCTACCGATCAAGCCTAAGGGGATATAACTCTATGCAAAGGTTTTTGCAGGGTACAGCTAGTCTATATATATATATATATATATATATATATATATATATATATATATATATATATAAGCTGTGTGGGTTCTGCGTTAAATCGAAAGTAAAGAATTAATACAACAGTATTCCAGTCTAAAACGAGGCAAATGATGGATGAAAGAAAAAAAGTCAACAAAGCATTTTTTTTAAAGTAAAAATTCTAACCAAATAAATGCCTGACGACCTTAGATTGAGACCAGAGCAGTTATTGGTTATTTTAAGACTCTAGCCAGAGACATCTAGAGACTTTAGGGGCCCATACATGGAACCTGTTGTGGACCTCTAAAATAGAAATTTAATAGGAATGAATACTTCAAGGGCCCCTTTGGCACCGGGGGCCCCAGACAATTGTCTCTAGCAGAGATTTTAAAGTAATGTGTACTGAAAGGGAGCCCTGTGGTGTTTTCCTAATTTTCCTAACCAACGATATTTAATTGTTATGATTATGTGGTTGCTAATTTGCCTTAACACATTGTGTGAGACAACAAATTAAGATATGTAAAGTAATTGTAGTGTTAATTTATTAGTTTTTAATTTTTAGACTGGTATAAAATTACAATTATTTTTTATATTTACTGTGTTTTATTATACGCAGTTGTTATTCGACCAGCAAACTGGAATAATTATTTTTTTTCTCCGCCGACCAGCAATAGATGTGCGCATGTGCGACTTTTTTTAGGGGTCTGTCTATAGATATTGCGCGTGCGCGACTAGATGGACTCTGTATTATTTTTTTCGGGATCCAGCTATAGATATTGCGCCTAACCCTATTCCTAACCCTAACCCTATTCCTAACCCTAAAACTAACCCTAGTCCTAACCCTAGCCCCGAAAACAAAAAATATGCAATAATATGCAGTTCAAGTCCATCTAGTCGCGCATGCGCACATCTATTGCTGGTCGGCGGGGATAACAAAATAATTATTCCAGTTTGCTCGTCGAGTAACATTTGCGTTTATTATGTGAACCTTACACAGCAACAAAAATAGTTCTTGATGTTTTGATGTTTTAAAAAAATCTTGATCATAATAATACTCTATAACTCGTTACGGAATGCACCCTCACCTATCATATTTAATATTATAAATTTGATACACATTAATGAAGACAACAAGATAATTTTTTGTTCATTAAATGAGATGCTCAAGAGACAGGAGTGTTGTAAGAGGAAGATAGGAAAACATGTCCACAGTAAACAAAATCTCAAAATAGCTTTGTTTATTTCCTGTGTCAGTTTTTTTTTTTTTCGTATTTTTGGACTACTTTTTTTGTTGCACTGAAAAATTTTTAAAATGTTGTACTTTGGTAATGACGATATGATGCCCATGTCACACAACAAAACATTGTTTGTTGGCACACAGAAGCACACAATCAAACACACAATCAAACACACAATCAAACACACAATCAAACACACAATCAAACATCTTGTGGTTTTTTTTTTCAAGTTTCAGCTCTTACTTACAACATAGAACTAAACTGTCGACGAGCCTAACTCGTTTTAAGGAACTCTTGTTTGATGACCAAACAATTGGCCGATAACTCGTTTTAAGGAACTCTTGTTTGATGACCAAACAATTGGCCGATAACTCGTTTTAAGGAACTCTGTTTGATGACCAAACAAAAATTAACTCCTATTGAATCTGATGCTAATAACGGCTCTGCTGCTAGCAGACGGAGTCTAAAGTATCGATGTATTACGTGTTTTAAAGAAAACTGTCAAAATCCGCTCTTTTAATTCTACGCAATTATTTTTATTTATTTTTTTAAATATACAGTACCAGGCCCGTAGCGTGCGGGGGAGGGGCATGGGGGCGGGCTCCCCCCTGCGTTTTCACTGCCCCCCCCCCTCTGCTTGTTTGCTCTACTTAGTAACATTTATTTCCTGCCGCCTCCCCCCTCGCTATTGACTTGGTCCCCTGCTGTAGAATGCCTGCCCCCCCACCCCCGCTGTAAAATTTTCACGCTACGGGGCTGCACAGTACATAAGTTCTCAAAGACGAAAAAGACTACCAAAACCGCCTTACCCGAAATTATGCCCCTGGTTCTAAGTATCCTTATAACCTGATCTACCGCTGTTTCTATAATATTTTTAAAGAAAAACAAAATTAATACATAAAATAAAAGGTTGTTAAGAAACAGACAGCAACAGAAAGAAAATATGAGGGTATTGCTAGGATGGAAATGTGAGAGATATTAGCGTATCGCCTCTGTCTGGTAGCAGGAAGTCCCAGAATGTTTACAAGTTTGACAAATGCACAGCGTTAAGGGCAGATAAATCAGTGGATATCATGAATGACGCAATCACTTTCTTTGTACATCTTTTGAGGCATCTACATCGCAATAGCGAGATCAATAAACCCAGACAAAAGGGGGGGGGGGATGTAGATAAATAAACCCAGATTTGATATAAACAAATCTAAAGACAGACTTTGAATCGAAATAAAAAAAAAATGAGAGACAGGTTGTACTATTAGTATATAAACCGAACAAGAAAGAGGGTCAAAGCGTATTGATTGAGGCCAATAGATTGAATGTTTGTTTACGTACTAGAATTTTTCCAAGAACAGACCATGTTAATTCAAGATAGCCTGTAAGTGCCCAAGGTGCAAGCAGGGTTGTTAGTATCGAAGTATAGGTATCGGCCAATACAGTATCGGCGATACTTTTTTAGTATTGGTAGCTGTATTGCCGATCCTTTTTGTAGCAAGTATTGATTTGTGTATCGCCGATACATTTTAAACGGAAAATGTTCGATACTCGATACCAATACTTTTCTATTGCCACTATTAGCAGAAAAACAATAGCTATTTTAATACCTTGTTTTAAAAGTAATCTACATAAATTCAATCACTACGAGTAATCATAGCCATCAACCCTACCAATATTATAATCACCCACCTCCCCACAAATACAACCATGGTCGGAGAGTTGAAGCAAAAATTAAATTGTATTTTTCTTTTGAAGTCTTTGCTTTGCACGCCGAAATCTATGTTATTTTTATATTCTTACATTCATTTACATTCTTTCTATCAACTATTTGTTCAATGTTTCAATGAACGACAGAAAAGAAAACTTTATTTCTTTGTTCATCGATCCATCAGTTATATAAAATACTTGAAAAACTTGCACCCTTTATATTTTAAATAAAAATATTCTTATGTTCTCAAAAGTATTGGTATTGTATTGGTATCAATTTTGGCAATACATTTTTACTTGAGTATTTGTATTGGTATTGGCGATACTCTTTTCATGAAGTATTGGTATTGACAATACAATTTAAGAGTATTGTTAACAGACCTGGGTGCAAGTATTCAAGGTGCAAGTGCCCAAGGGGCAAGTACACACGTTTTTCTTTGTTATTTTTTTTTCAATTGCGAGTAAGAGTACAACTACAAAGTAACTAAGGTTCCATTTCTGAGGCAACCATTTACAACGTAAATCTAATTTGCCCGCCCTACGAGGAATCCCGTTTTGTCCAAGTGGTGCGTCGCTGCTTGGCCATGGGAACCCGAACACTTTTCACGGGGTCCCCTAATCTTCAGGGGTGACCCGTCATTTTTAAGAAAAAAATAATGTATTTTTTTTTGCTGCAAATTCGGGGGGGGGGGGGGGGGTAAAGTGGAGCATATGGTCTCTAATGGCGTTTGTTTGTCCAGGGCCCAAGTTTTTTTTTTCCTGCGGCACTGGTTCTGAAGAGGTGTGTGTGTGGGAGGGGGGGTCAAATGTTCCACAACAACAAAAAGGTTGAGGACCACTGCCATACGTAACGAGCGTCGGTGGGACTCTAGGTAGCCCACACGTGGTAGCCCGGGGGTGGTGGGGGTGGGGGCGTGCCACCACTTGTCTGTGGCCAGACCGGTCTGTTGACCACAAATAAAAAGATTAAAGGGGAAAGCGTTGCATTTTTTTTTTTTGGTTCATATACTAGTGAACTGGTGCAATCAGAACCGTTCTTACGAAAGAGGGCGTGGGAGGGAGGGAGGGACGGGGGGGGGTCCTCTGCTGATGGTGATTATTTATTTTTCCGTAACCCAGCAATAACCCAACTTTTTCAACTTTCATTTTAATCCAACCCTAGGTCATTTTACTACTCAATATGTGTTTACTGCTTATGGCACGTTGGGTATACTGTCAGGTCTATACTTCTATCAGTCATGCCCATTAGGCATATGACTAAAAAAAAATTTCATTATTTTTTATTCCCCATACTGCCACAAGTGGATATTTATCATATCTAAACAGAAAATATCAATAACAACCCTCAACTGTTAAAAAAGTTCACCCTACACAAGCCCAGTAAATCGTATGTCATACCCGCATTTAGTATTTTAACTGTAATTTTCTTCTTTGTTGTTTCATGCACCTTCAGCATTTCAGTTGGCAACTATTATATGCATAATTAGTATTTGTGTCATTTCTGGATTGTCTCAGAGCAGTTCTGTCAAAAATGCTCTATCTTCCGAGACGAGCAAAAGAATTTGGACTTAAAATCTAGTGTATTTCCGAAAAGGCATTAAATCACCAAAGACTGTTGACAGTATTGATCAAAAGCAAAAAATCCCAATGGAACTACACATCGTGAACAGATATAAAACAATTGCTTCTGATGTAAAAAGCAGAAAAGACATGATCGTACAATGTTGTTAAGAAGTTTGAAAGACATAATAGATGTCCTGGAAACTATGATTTCACAGCGATGTTTAATTAATGTAAGAGATGAGAAAGAAGAGTGGTTGTGCCGAGAAGACAAAGAGTTCTATGCACGTCAGATGTCAACAAAAGGAAAAGTAGCTATTGAAGATGATTCACTAAAGATTTACACAAGAAAAATGAAATTATTTTAAGGGAAAGTGCCAGTCACAGAAAGCTTTACTGAAGAAAGTGTTGAATCAAGTGTCTTGCCGAATTCGGATACAGAAGATTATGTGAGTAAAGAAGATTTTGCGAAGAACAGTGTCCCAGTAGTAGTAAAGATAATGAGAAACCATCACAATAAAAAGTTCGAGCCCTTTTGGGGGCCGGAGTAAACAAAAGGAATGTGGGGGGGGGGGGGCTAGAGAGGCTCCAGTTTTAAAATAATTGTTAGCCCATAATTTGAAAGCGGTGACCTTGAGAATGTTTCAGCCAAGTTCATCAACTGTAAAATTGCATAAGGGCCACTAAATTCACCCTGACCTGTAAATAATTAAAACGTCTCTGGTGACATGTAACGGCAGAGTATGTTGTGCTGTATTAAAATATCTAAGATAAATAATAGCGGTCTCACGTCTGCGTTATATCGAAAGTAGAAATCAAGAATTCAAAATGACATCTCCGGCGTCTGGATTCGATAAATGTTAGTTGTTTTTTTTTTTTAATCTACAGTTTTTTTTATATATTCTGCGATTTCAGACATGAAACCCAAAGGCCAAAATGTGAAATTATTCCATTAAAGAAGTTTTGTTTTTTATTTCTACAACATTTTGCATCTTTAAATTGTAATAAAAATCATGAAAAGCGGGATATCCGAAACCTAAAATAACCTAGCCTACTGATCAAACCAAAAGGAATATAACTCTATGCAAAGGTTTTGCAGGGTACAGTTAGCAGTGGCGCAACTGGGGGGAGGGGGTGGCATTTGCCCCATTCGAAATAAAAAAAAATTAAAAGATTAGAACAAAATTTGTTTAAAATAAAATACAAATATATAAATAATGTGATTTTTTAATACAAGTGATTTTTTTTGCCCCCCCCCCCTGAAAGTTTGGTCTAGTTGCGCCTATGACTGCTAGTAAACAAATAAAACACCCATCAAACTTGGATTCGAACAATCATTGATTCTAGTCACAAGTATGAAGTGATGTGCCTAGTGGGGCGTCACTGGAATGACGATGTCAACAACTTGACACTGAAGTATTGTTAAGTTTGTTGTGAGGGGTTGGCCTGACAGTGTGTAGTGATTACCGCTGTGCCCAAATATGGGAATGAATGCCACAAATGTGTGAGTGGACCACGTATAACGAAATTATAGTTTGGAAAAAATGTTTCAAGGGATCGATGTCGAAAGGGCTATCTTAACACATGGGTACGCCGCAAGGGCGCTTACTCGGAGACCCACCCCCACACACACGTTAACTGATCTTTCACGCTGTCGTATGTGCCCCATCAGCACTGATATGCACAAGGGGCCCATAAAGCTGCTAAAACGGTTCTGGTTTTCTGTTGTTAGGTTAAATTCCACTACATGCCTACATTATCTCATATAACTATTATAAACACTCCATTTATTTTCTATTATTTTCCCAGAAAGCCCTTCTATCTAAGTTAAGAGCCCATTGTGGCTCACGGCTCATAAGGTTTGCCACCCCTGCCCTGGGATTGTGCTGTGGTTATCAGAAACAGTTTTTGGTAGTCTATTGGCTAATCTTCAAAATATGGACTGATTTAACTGATATTATGATGATATCTATGAGTCATTACAAAAATACTAAATTTGGGGGAAGGAGATAAGGGGGGGGGAGGGGTAACAACCTAACAGTTTTACACACTCACTTGTCTCAAGTGAAACTAATACCAGTGACCTAATACCAGTGACCAGTACAATGAATTGTGATTTTTTTTAAAAAGTTTCTGTTGTCAAGGAACACACACAATAAATAAAAAAAGTTTCTGTTGTCAAGGAACACACACAATAAATAAAAAAAGTTTCTGTTGTCAAGAAACACACACAATAAATAAAAAAGTTTCTATTGTCAAGGAACACACACAATAAATAAAAAAAGTTTCTGTTGTCAAGGAACACACACAATAAATAAAAAAAAGTTTAAAAGTATTCACTTTATGCTCCAGTTTATTTTAAAAAACAACAAACTTTTAGGTTTTTCAATGTTTTCACAGAGTTCATTTAAGAAAAAAAAAAGAGAGAGAGAGAGAGAGAAATAGAAAGGAAGAGAGAATTTTAATTAAATAAACTGAAAACTAAAAATATTCACTCCAGAACTCTTGCTGTGAGTGTAATTTGTAAAAATAGTTCAAAAAATTTCTCACAAAATAAATATTTAAGAACTATATTTCATTTCTTAAAAAAAAGAATCGTATCATTAAAAAAATTATAAATAAAGGCAAATATCAAAGTATTTTTATTGCACTTTAGAACGGTAGACTTTTGACCATCTGGACTGATGTGGCTAACAAGCTGGCCGGAAGTAAAACAATACCGGAACTTCAGGAAATGCACCATAATGAGGTCAATCTAAAATTCAAAAATAATTTTTTTTAAACTATGTCTGATGGTAAGGAGCCAGCATTTTTTGGTCAGAAATCAAAGAGTCAAAATTCTAATAAATAATTCTTAATTCTGTGTGAAATAGATATTTTTACCTTTGTCCAAAATTAAAAATTTAAACAAACAGAAAGCAAGAAAAAAAAAAAACATTTTTCTTACAAAATGACAAATAAAAAATTTACTCATTTACAATATTTAGAACATAAAATGCAAAATAATGCTTAAAAAATCACATCTCAGATACTGTTTATTGTTATTAACATTCAATTCTATAAAATATAGTCAATATGCATGTGTAAAAGTGTAAAAGATTCCTGAATTCTTTAACGTTTTAAAAAAAGTATGAACACATATATATATAATTTCTACTGATTTAAAAAGATTTTAAAAATGTAAATGTTTATAAAATCAAACGTTTAAAAATATTGAAATGAAATATCTTTTTTAACCAATCCTAGATTTATCACAGTTTTCACAAAAGTAATTATCACAAGTTTTTATCGCTTTTAAAAAAAAACAAAAAAATCATTTGAACAAACATTTAGAATTTTGAGACATTAAGTTTCACAGCCCTCAAACTGGAGAATAGCGGTATGAGTTTAGGACATTCTATAGTGACTAGACTCGACTAGACTAATCAAACCACTGTGCAGAAATGCTAAAATGTGTTGGGTACAACCAAATATGTGTGAGTCTAGTTAGCTATCATTAAATTTTAACTAACAAATGTCTTTAAATTCTAAAACAGCTTTTAAAAAAATACTATCTTTAAGTTGACATTTATTTATCAATTTCCATACCACTTCTTGTTATAATCAAGGGGAAGTAGTCTGAGTGAGACTTAGTTATTTCTCATGCAACCACTGTATAAATGATAGTGCACCATGAAAGACAAATACAAATGCAACATAAAACCATGTTGGTAATAAATCTTTGAAATTATTTTTTCTTTTTTAAATCCTCGACAATATTATGCAAAGAAAAAAAATTTTAATTAACGTTTAATCAATTGTTATAAATAATCATTTGTCGCCAACCAATTTAATTCAAGAGTAACTGTGCTTTTGGTCCTGTGAACAGACACAGCAATATC
>JAGDYQ010000319.1:594209-703723 GCA_021962125.1 Bulinus truncatus | reverse complement strand
AGAAAGGCCCAGCAGACTGCCCGTAGCTGCACGCAAATGACTACTGGCTTCAACTGGCGTATAGCATTCAGCAAGCGTCGGAGACTGGCAACATAAGGAGGATGTATGAAGGCATCAAGCAAGCAACTGGCAAATCATTAAAGAAGACTGCACCCTTGAAGTCCAAATCAGGGGATATCATCACTGACAAAAGCAAGCAAATGGGCAGGTGGGTGGAACACTATCTAGAGTTGTACTCCAGTGAAAACTCTGTCACACGGAGAGCATTGGACGCTATAAGACTTGACCGTCCTGAAGGAGCTGGATGCTGAACCTACCATGGACGAAAGGAACTCAGTAAAGCCATTGATGCCCTGAACAGTGGTAAATCGCCGGGTGAGGATGGCATCCCGACCTGAAATCATCAAATGCGGAAAACCTGCCTTATTAGAGCCACTCCATGAGCTCCTCTGCCTATGTTGGAAGGAAGGCAGAGTTCCGCAAGACATGCGCAACGCCAAGATAGTCACTCTCTACAAGAACAAGGGGGATCGCAGCGATTGCTAGCAACTACAGGGAATTTCATTGCTGAGCATTGTAGGCAAAGCCTTTGCACGCGTGGTCCTCAACCGTCTTCAGGTTCTCGCAAACCGCGTGTACCCCGAATCACAATGCGGCTTCCGACAAGAAAGATCCACTGTCGACATGATATTCTCAGTGCGTCAGCTCCAGGAGAAGTGCAAGAGAACAGCAGATGCCACGCTGTACATCGCCTTCATCGACCTAACCAAGGCGTTTGACTTAGTAAGCAGAAGCGGCCTGTTCCTGTTACTGAAGAAGATCGGCTGTCCACCTCAGTTGCTCAACATTATAACCTCCTTTCACGATAATATGAGTGGTCAGCTACGACGGGACACTTCCAGAACCCTTTACAATCAAAAGCGGGGTAAAACAAGGAAGGCAATGTGTTCCAGCGCCTACACTATTCGGCATATTTTTCTCTACTGATGCTAAATTTTGCATTTAAAGACTCTACAGAAGGTGTCTACCTACATACCAGAAGTGATGGGAAGCTGCTGAACATGGCCCGCCTAAGAGCAAAAACCAAGATCCGCACTATCCTTATCAGAGATATGCTGTTCGCTGATGAAGCGCGGAGCCCTGACAGCACACACAGAGGAACACCTACAGCTCCTGATGGGTCGCTTAGCTCAAGCATGCACTAAAATTCGGACTGACCATCAGCATCAAGAAAACCAACATCATGGGTCAAGGCATCCTCAGCTCCACCCTCAATCACCATCGACAACGAAGTTCCTGGAGGTCACCGACAAGTTCACAAACCTGGGCTCCACCATCACCAGCAGTCGTGTCCCACTAGATGACGAGATCGACAAGAGGCTTGCCAAAGCAACCAGCGTCATGGCCAGACTGAAAAAGCAAACAAGTATGGACTAACAACCATTTGACACTGAACACCAAGCTCAAAGGCCTATTCTCAGCACTCTTTTGTATAGCATGTGAAACCTGGACTACCTATACCAAACAGGAAAATCGACTCGAGAGCTTCCACCTCCGCTGTCTCCGACGCATCCTTGGCATCAGATGGCAGGACAAAATCACCCAACACTGCCGTACTCAAACAAGCCAGCTCACTGAGCATGCATCTCCTTCTGTGCCAAAGACGTCTACGCTGGCTGGGTCGCTATGCATCGAATGCAAGATGGACGCATACCAAAGGACATCCTATATGGCGAGCTTGCCACCGGGCATCGCCCCGCTGGTCTCGCCCGCAACTGCGATTCAAAGGATGTCTGCAAACGCGACCTCAAACTGACCGGCATCAGCCTCGACAATTGGGAACAGCTCGCCGACGACCGGAGCATGGTGGCGTCAGGCTGTTCACAAAGGCATCCTTAATAATTGTGACAGTTAAGGAACCAACAGCAGGAAGTTAAAAAGACAGAGAAGGAAGATCCTTGCACGGCAGAAACAGGCCCTCGGTCCACCACCGCAGCTTCATTTGTGGCCACTGCGGAAGAGTCTGTCAGTCCAGGATCGGTCTGCTGAGCCACTCAAGAACCTGCTCTCAAAAAACGACTAGATGACTAACCTAGAGCGCTACCATCATCTTTCGAGATGGACGGGTTGCCTACTATGCCTACTATATATATATATATATATATATGTATGTGTGTGTGTGTGTGTGTGTGTACATATGGGTTATAGAAGTACAAAAGACATTATGAGAACCACTGCTTTGAACTTAAAAGCACAATGTGAGAAGCAATCAGCAGCAGTAGTTACGTACGTCAACAATGGGGAGGTGGGTCGTGGGGGAAAGCTAGACATGCGATCATATGTACAGCTTGCAGCGAGTCTAGGGGTGGTGGGTCGGGCAGGGGGGGGGCGGGCGGGGAATAGGAGGGAGCAAGAGGGGGGGGGGGGGGTGGGGGAGAGGGTGTTGGAAGTGAGTTGAAAAGGGTGATAAAAAAATTAATGTGTGGTGGGTGAGATAATGATGTCAATTAGAGGGGTAGGGGTGGTGGGAAATGGCAGGGGGGGAGAAGGAAGATGATTATGGCAATTATAAAGTGTAGTTCCGTAAAAAAAAAGGGACTGCATTATATTAAAAAAAAATACTAACAACTGATTTGTATTTGAACGAAAGACATACGGGTCTTCAAATGTTGCACGGAGATAGTGTAGATAACAGATGAACTATTTGCAGAACTTTTATCCTATTAGTAAAATATCTTTAATGTAATCTTTATCAAGCGGTAATGTTCATTGATAGCTCTGATTGTATAAAAACCTAAACGAAAAGCTCGTATTTAGTTAGAGGAAATTTAGATTGTTATGTGTATATGAGTATGTGTGTTTGTTTATGTGTGGATTATCTGCACTACCTCTCATATGACCCCCCACCCTACCCTAAGCCCCGCATATGACCCTCGCCCTTGGCCCCACATATGACCTTCGCCATATGCCCTCGCCAAGTACGACTGTGTTAGTGGTAAAACATGTTTAATTTGAGTGGTGTCTATCAGTACCATCATTGTACGCTTTTCCATTCTGTACAATGCACAGCTCGGTAAACAAAAAACATACACAAAGTGGTTTTTAAAGTACGATTGCTTTCATGGCTTGAAACTTTCTATCTCCAAGACTTCCAGCGAATTCAACTTCTCCACAGAGTTTTTCAAGGAACCGTAAGGATCATACGGGTATTTAACGGCGGTCGCATCTGGTGCGAACGGGGCCACTACTTCTAAAGGGCCCCACAAAAACTCAAATCTACACCTGTAGTTATTCTAAAGGGGCCCATTATTTTCTTTTGCACCGGGGGCTCCCAATCGGCTTAAATCATCTTCTGCTTAGGAGTACATTTAATGTGCTCATTGTTTATGTATTTGTAGCGTTAGCTGCATTTTACTTGCTAATCTTTTGCTACTTTTAACAGAAAAATACAAGTTGAATTTTTTTTTCTATTAAAAGAAGAGAATATTTTTTTGTGAGGCAGCCATGTTGTGCCAGTGGCGGCCATTTTGTGTAAGTGACGGTCATTTTGCGTAGGTGGCAGCAACTGATCTTGTTATCTGACATTCTCAAGTAGTCACTTCCAGGATAAACTACTTCACCAGATCCTGAAAGATGGCGGTCATTTACAGGATGCAGCGTCCTGGCAGGCGATGAGGGAGGGAGGGAAGGGGCGAAAATTTGAAGGAAACGTCACATACTGGTGAGCGTATGTATACACGATGGAATTTTTTGTATGGAACTTAAGCTAATCAGCGAAATTTTCTACAACATTTCTGTTAACAGGTCGTTAACCCCAAAGCCTTTTTTTTTCTTTTTTTTCCGCCGCCATTGCCAGCATGGTAGGGTGTAGTGTGCCTACCACACCAGCATTGTTGACGGCGCTGATTTTCGTCTGCCATCCCTACAGAGCGGCGGGGTGAGTGCGCCCGCTATCAACTGCCGGGATGGCAGAAAAAAGGGTTTTACGACTTGCCCAAACTGGCCAGACCAGCAGGGGTGTGTGTGTACTGCTGATCGGCCAGAATGGCAAGGCAAGGGTTTTTTTTCTTGCCACTCGGACAGAGGGGAGGGTGTAATGTGTCTGTACCCTCAGCCCGAAATGGCAGGCTGCGCAGGTGTGCTTGAGTGGGACGGAGTGGAAGGGTGTTGTGTGCCGACCACATCCGTCACCACCGCCAGCTGTGAATACTGCGGTCTCGGATAGTCCTCCTTTACCACAGTACCACCACCCTCGCAAGAAAGGTTGTTTTTTTAAATTCGATTCCTGACTAGAGAACCCCAATGATCTATTCCCCGTAGATCATGGTATGTCTCTCAGACCAGGATGGAGAGTTCATACAAATAGCATGCCAAAATATCTATATGATACTCCCCAAAGACTTTTTTTTAGAAGACGAAATATGTTTTCCTATATAAATTACATCAAGTTAACAAATTACATCAAGTTAACCTTCTAAATATATAGACCTATATAAATTACATCAAGTTAACCTTCTAAATATATAGGCCTATATAAATTACATCAAGTTAACCTTCTAAATATATAGGCCTATATAAATTACATCAAGTTAACCTTCTAAATATATAGGCCTATATAAATTACATCAAGTTAACCTTCTAAATATATAGGCCTATATAAATTACATCATGTTAACAAATTACATCAAGTTAACCTTCTAAATATATAGGCCTATATAAATTACATCAAGTTAACCTTCTGATTTCTGAACTTTTTTTTTTTAGAATGTACCAATCAGAATAGACCTGGAGTCATTTCGTAATCAATATAAGGCGCAACAAAAAAATTACCCACCCCAATACAACAGAGAAAAACCGAAATTCTAATTATAGGGCCTATATGTCAACAGCTTGGTCATTAACACGGGATAGATACCTTCTTGGTGGCGCGAGAACCGTATACGTTTATCTTTCGATACGGTTTCGAACTCGTTTCCCCTGTGGTGACTTCTGCGGTGCAACATTCCACATCTGAGTCTGCCATGGACATGGAGGCACCACGGGGTGACGTGAGGCTGGGGCCCGTAGTCTGCAACGTTCCGACTGGGCTCTCATTCACTTGAAGCCGGACAGACGGGGTTTATTCGGATGTATTCGCCCCCCCCACCCACACACACACCACACAACTACTTTTTACGATATTGCAGACACCCAGACGAAAGGATGAAAAGACAGACAGATGGATAGATAGATAGATAGATAGATAGATAGATAGATAGATAGATAGATAGATAGATAGATAGATAGATAGATAGATAGATAGATAGATAGATAGATAGATAGATAGATAGATAGATAGATAGATAGATAGATAGATAGATAGATAGATAGATAGATAGATAGATAGATAGATAGATAGATAGATAGATAGATAGATAGATAGACAACGTACTTTACTCAGTAAGCCGTATTTCACATACAAACTGTGTAATTGTGAATGATTATACTCCACACACACACACACACACACCTTCCCCTGCAACAACTAACCTCCCCCCCCCCCCCCACGTGTGTCCACTCAAAACAGCGGTCAGTCTGTGAAGTGAAAATGTACTCCATGCTTTTCCTTTTCTCACCCCCCCCCCCAAATTTCTTTCATTCGCCTCTCAGCTTAATTACTCTGCTATTAATTATGGCAAACACACACACACACACACCAACATACACACAAACATACTCTTCCACACACAAACACACAAAGTCACTGACGTATATAAGTAGATTAAAAAAAAAAGTCGCAGAAGCTATTCCATTTCACACGGACTCCCAGTGTTGTTTCTGTTAACGTTGAATTGAAGTGAGATCGAAGTACTATTCCTATGACCAGGTAAAAAACTGATCAAACATTTGTTTACTGTTATTCGTTGTAAAAATTATTAGGACCGACCTTAAGCCAAATGGGTAGATGGACCACTAGAAGCGGGGGGGGGAGGGCATCGCTGTTAATTATAGCTCCTCCTAAATCAGCCCTTGATACCGTAAGATGCACATGTAGACACAAGTGTACTGGGAAGTAGTTGGCGGGCCATCGGCATCTCCTGTGGCCACAGTGAAACAGTAGTTGGTGGGCCATCGGCATCCACTGTGGCCACAGTGACACAGTTGGTATGGTTCGGTCGTGTTTCAAGGGACAGTAAATAATACAATTTGTAATCTAAATACAGAGTACCATAGTAGATCCACGTTATAGGGGCAGTCTCCGAAGGAAACAGAGAAGGAGAGTGCAATGAATTATCCTCAGACTGTCTGAAGTACGCAGGCGACAAACTTGCCAGAGTTTAGGGCTAATGATAGTGAAAAAGACACTAATAAAAAGTAATTCTAAATTTAAAACAAAATTACTCCTATTTAATAAATAACCCTATTTATATATGGAGTAGAGAGAGAGAGAGAGAGAGAGAGAGAGAGAGAGAGAGAGAGAGAAAGTAGATGGCATATTGACAGACAGACAGACAGACAGAGAGATAGATAGATATATATATAGATAGATAGATAGATAGATAGATAGATAGATAGATAGATAGATAGATAGATAGATAGATAGATAGATAGATAGATAGATAGATAGATAGATAGATAGATAGATAGATAGATAGATAGATAGATAGATAGATAGATAGATAGATAGATAGATAGATAGATAGATAGATAGATAGATAGATAGATAGATAGATAGATAGATAGATAGATAGATAGATAGATAGATAGATAGATAGATAGATAGATAGATAGATAGATAGATAGATAGATAGATAGATAGATAGATAGATAGATAGATAGATAGATAGATAGATAGATAGATAGATAGATAGATAGATAGATAGATAGATAGATAGATAACGTAAGCCTGTCTGTAACTCCCAACACCTGGTCATCTGATCAATAAGAACTGTCCATATTGTGCGGTGAATGTGAAAGTAATAATAATTGGCCACATTGATTAACTGTTAATAGGAATATTCGCGATGTCAGTAGTTGGAGTTTTACTTGAGCTATTTTGTAAAAGATACATTTCAAATTGATCTTATACCTATTCGGGCACAGAAATGAATTAAGAGAAAAAATACCATTGCATACTTATGTTTGTCCATCACGGACGCTTTATATGTTTACGTTACATTGAAAAGAATGGGCGCTTTATAGGTTCACGTTACATTGAAAAGAATGGAAATCGCAGCAGATTACACAACAGGGAAATACAAATCTGCCTTTTAGGGCCTCCCTGTGGATCTCAAGAGCCATCGACATACTTTCTGTGGAGGTCATGCGGCCCGCCAGACTGTTTGATCCGTCCCACGCTCTGCTCCTCTCCGCTCCTTCACACCAATGACGTAAACATTGAATTTTTGTTTTGACTATTTCATTTTTAGGCTATATCCGCCCCTGCTCTTGACCCGGCCCATCTGTCAAACTATAGGAGCCCTATTTGGCCCACGGTGTGAAATTATAGCCCCCCCCCATTCTCCCAGAAGTTTTTTGATTACCTGAAGCATTGGTTCTCTACACTCTACAGTACAATAATTAGTTGATGTTAAGTGATTTTCGCCTGAAGTAGACCCGAAACTACATAAAGGGGAGAGAATCTTCAACAAACATTTTTTTTTTCGATTACAAGTCTGTGAACGTATGAAATGTTTGTCTCTTAGATCCCATGGTGTACAAATGAATTTGCAGTTGGTTAAAGAACCACCCTTCTCTTAATTTTTTTTTTTTAATAGACCGCATACGGCCTTTAAGGCCTCGATTGCCCAACCCTCGACTAAAACAATATTGTAAACGTATCTGAATCTAGTTTTACATTTACACTGCTTCCAAATCAAGGGGGATGTGGAAATTTAATTCATAGGCTATAAGTATAATGGTTCTAAGTTTTTGATGTAAGTAAAAAAAAGCTGTACAAACAAGAAGAAAAAAAAACATTGTGCAAACTATTATGGCCGATAAAATCAAGAGCCGAAAAATCTGGCTAATTTTGGCAGAAAAACTTTTGTGTTTACCATGTGCTGCATATCCCTCACAACTCTGCCAAAGTTAATTTTCTTTATCCTGTTGACAATACCTGCATATGAAACTGATTCACTGATAATTACCTTCCAAAAATTTAAATTACCAAATATTATTTACATTATTATAAAATAAATCGTTAAATTATTTTTTTTTCAATTATGCGGAAGCAAGCCAAACAGTTTGTATTTACATACATATATTTAGACATATTAGATAGACAGGCTTGCAGGGAGACAAACAGGCACACGGGTAGATGGACGGGTGGATGGATGGTGGATGTATGGATGTTGTATAATAAATTGAATAAATGGTTTGTAGATAGATAATCAACTTACACTTCTCATTACAAGTATGTCATATTATAAAAATGCCATTGCCCCCATGTATTTGTCTCGTTCTCTGCAATGTATATATTTTTTTAATCTGCCAGACACAATGTGATTCAGCTGATGTACGCAGTGCACTGATCTACACATCTTGACAGTGTGTTCAAAGAATCCCCCCCCTCACCATTATGTCTAGGGCTGCTGGGGACAAGATAAGAGAAAGAAAGTCTAAAGCCAAGTTGGATCGTCTGCTGGATATCAAAAAAATTATCATGGAGTCACTGCACCTTCTCTCAGGCCACGACAGGTCAGCCGGGCAAATGAAGAAAAGCTGCGTGGCGCCACCTGCTGGCTACAAACTTAGCCAGGCCCCTGACTGGTTTCCTTTAAATCGAGTGGACATTGTAAGACGACCGGACAATGCGTTCCACGTGGTGCCGGTACTGATGGACCCAAACTCCCAGTTGCAGAGCGCTTGCCAAACATGGCCACAGGATATCTACTTTGGGAAACCTCTCGGCGACAACCAATCGGAACCGACTCCGTCGCATAAAGCGCAAAGCTCGTCGCGTACAGATTACGCCCAGTATAAAGAGCAGGCGGTGGATTACTTCGTTCAAGCGGACCGCGCGCCCTCGGGCTCGGCATGTCTAGAGCCGACCCCGTTGTCAGGGCTTCGCCAAGGGCCTGATCAGACGATAGAATCCGAATGCCGTGATACGTCAAGGATAAATACTATCACTACGGAATCTCACGCGCAGTCGCTCCGCAGCAATCAATCCAGAGAGTCACCTAGCTCTGCGCCCAGGCATCAAGAGGTTCAGACGGATCCAGAGGTGATGGGCTACCCCCTCCACACTGATAACGCCAACGCTGACATCATCCGGTACCTCAACCAAATCAACGACAAGACTTTCGGCAGACGGCACCAGATGGATGCGCCTCGGCGGTCCGCGTGCTTCTCTCCACGGTACGACACCTACGAAGAAAGATTTTGCTACCGCTTTCATGGCCCCCACTGCGTGGGCCCTGAAAGACTGTACAGATCCAGGGAGTACGCGGCCTTACCAACCCCACCAGACTTCTACAAAGACGGGGGGCAACAATTTCTAGGCTACACCGGCCCATTACGTCATGACATGCGCGAGTACGGCGCGCCGTTCACCGGTGATCACCATAATAATATACCTCTGTCAGAAACTATCCGTTCACCGTCCGACGACAGCGGATCCGTCTTCAGCTCAGAAACAGACTCAGACTTTATCTTCTATCCTTGCACGTCGCTGGCCGACTCCTTCAAGTGCATGGCTCTGGTGGACTCCAGAAACGGAAGCTTCCTCTCCCCTCCCGGGGACCTGCCTGAGAACGTACAGAGCTGGAGGTCGGAGATTTTCGGCAGCAGCTTGGACGACATAACCCAGCAGTTCTACTACGACGAAGACGCGTTGAGTGATGACGTGTTTCTGGACGAGACTAGAGACTACCCGACGTACGTCAACGAGTTCCTCCAAGACGGCGCGGTGCGAGAGACAGCGACGACGCACAGCTTTGGGAACCCTCTGTACGACTCCCCTAAGCTGACGCGCCCGACTATTTGGAGCCTCCGGGAGGAGCCCGGCGAGTTTGATTACACGTACCGCTACGCCGACATCGACGAGGTCCTGCAGGGCTACGATCATTCCGCGCGTGGTGACGACGATGGCGCGCGCGCCGTGACGTGCTACGGTGACATGGGCGGAGCCACCTGCTTCCGGGCGGACCCGGGCGACGAAATCCACTTCGACACAGAGACCTCCATCGTCAGCCCGGGCTGCGACTCGCGTCACGGCTCCAGCACGGCCGATGACCATCACCACCCGGCGGATGACCACGAGCTGACCAACGTGCTGGACAGTCTCAGACGGAACAGCACGCAGTCGAAGGCCAGGAAAATGTGGAGGCAGCGGCGAGCGCGGGCCAAGAAAAATCTCAAATCTGGTCACGGCGAGTCCGTGACGTCACCGCCGTCGGGCCTCGTTTTCAAGTTTATCACCCCGGCACCTGCGTCAGGCGATGACGTGAAGCCCCTGAAAGGGATACTGAAAAACAAGGACAGCGTCAGTCGAGCGGTTAATGACGCAGGCGTCGCTTCCAATCATAGCATCCCTTTCACCACGCCGGCAAATAGCACCGTGATTCAGAAATGCACAGAGTTCGACATGGAGCAGGGGTCACCAAGCCCAGAGGCTTATAAAGGCGGCGCCCGTGGCAATCACGTGACAGAAGATGGCGACATTCAGGAGAAGTTCCACTTTGTTCCGATGCAGTCGGAGAGCGGTCAGCAGGACGTGATCGTTGTCCGTAAGAACAGCGTGGACATTGTCCGGTGGAACCAGTCATTGCAGAGGCGAAAGAAGAGGCATGCCAGGAAGGCTGAAATGTCCGCCGTCACAGCTTCGTTGTGAATGTCATTCCCCACACAACCACGTTGTAAATGCCATTTCCACAATATCATAATATTTGCGAATGTTTTGCCTCTAAACGACCACACTGGGAATTCCCCCCCTCCCTCACTCAGTAAAAACCATTCATACAGTGATATTGTTAAATGAACCCTCTCCACCCCCTCCCCCCCCCCACATACACAGCGCCATATAGTACGTGACATTGATTAGCGGAATGTTTTTTTTTTAGTCACTGACCTATAAATATATGATATACATCCATACCCACAGGGGTGGATTTAAAGGACGGGCGTACAGGGCGTGTGCCCAGGGCCCCCGAAATATATTTAGGGGGCCTCCCATTGCCCAATTAAAAAAGCATATAATGTGTCTCTCTGTTTCGAAAGGGCCCCAACATTTTCCTTTGCGCCCGGGGCCTCAACTGACAAGTCCGCCCCCTGCATACCCATTGCCCTGCATCGGTCTGACATAATCTTATACCAGTTTAATATATATATATATATATATATATATATATATATATATTACAAAAAAGGCTATTCACACACTTTTTATATTAATAAGACACTAAAGGCACAAAAAGAACGTTCTCTGCTGTAAAATGACTTTCTATGTATCATCTCATTAAATACATATGAAATAACAAACAGTCCGCGGTGTTACAGACCATACAAAAAGAGAGCTATTGTACAATCCACGCAATTGGAAATACCCAATGTATATATTATAAATGAGACAAGTGAATAGAATAAACGAATCAATGATGTCATTACGCAAAATACTTTGTTAAATTGTTTGTTAGTCTTGCTGTCATGTCATGCTTAAGAGCATATATTTTCAACACATTTGAGGTGGCCCGCGAAACGTTTCACTTAAACAGGAACCAGGTCTATCTCTTTAGGACCGCACTTGATACATGTTTTTGTTTTGATTGATGTTAGTCCAGTGGCGATGTGGACATGAGATTTTTTTTTAAATCAATTTGTAGCGACAGTTATATATCCTTTGAGAAGAGTATCAAGAGGCGGAGTGTTATGGGATCTAAAAGACTCTCCATGAATGGTGCCCATGCAGGGGGGTTGTGGTCCCGCCGCCCATGCAGGGGGTTGTGGGCCCCGCCGCCCATGTAGGGGGTTGTGGGCCCCGCCGCCCAAAGATGTGTTCGCTAGTGAGCTTGAGAACCGGAGCCTAAAGGGAGGAAATCCTCAGATCATGATTTCCTTGTTAATTTTGGGATAACGCTTGATCATTTATCAAACCCACCCATAACTAATATTCAGGGGCACATTCTGCTGTGTCCCATTCAGTATCGCTCAACATAACAAGGGCTGTAACATAAAAGCCCGTAGCGAAACCGTGTTGCTGGGATACGAACAGTGGCAGAGACTTTAAAAGAAATGTCTGGGGTCCTGGACTTCAGTTAGTTGCCCAATCTACCTATCCATTATAACGTATACAATTGTAAAGGATACATATACACGTCTGACATATACTCTCTATAACTTGTGTATATTTGAACTCAAAACACTATTTTTTCAACTCACATAAAACCTGTTCAAGAATTCAGTTTATTGTAAAATCTTTTGTCCTGATGACATTTGCTTGATCTCTTAAAGAATGAATTTTCCTTAATATTTAAAAACAAAATAGCAGTAAAAAAAACTAATGCTAGAACTCCAAGGCATTAGAACTAACATATCGATTTCATATATTTTGAGGACTTGCTTAAGAATTTATAAAATTATTCCAGAATCAAAAGGCAACTACAATGTTAATTGGTGTTTATTTTAATCATTCTAATTTGAGATTCTAAAAAAAGCACAATCATTTTTCACTTTTTAAAGTGAAACACACAAAAAATCCTAACTCACAGGTCTGCCTGTTACTATAATTCACTAACAAATTTAGAACAACCTTTAATAATACCAGCATGATTGGGACAAAGTCAATATCCAAAGATAAGCGAAGGATTTCATTCATTTCTCTGCATCTTCAGGTCAAAAATTCAGTTTAATTTACAACCAATAAAAAAAAAATCTCTTCATTACTTTTCTCCAATATTTTTTACTATCACCAAAGTGGCATAGCTGGCGATGTCCCCAACTAGATGTTGGTGGAACTAGTGACATAAATATGTTGCGCAGCAAATTCCAGAAAACATTTTTTTTTTACCTATAGAAACTTAATCTAGTTTTTAAAAAATATCCGAGTTATCTCAAGGAACACATGTGAATAAAAATCATTAAAAATAAAATTACGTCTGTACAAGGTCATGAGTATATCACGTGCAATGAAATAAAAGTTCCTACATTCCTAGCTTGTGTATCCAAAAATTAAAACAAAAAATGAAAGGATGTTTAAAAAAAATGTATAAATTTATTTTTATAATCTTAAATTAAGCAGAAGTTTTGGTGAGTACATGTGACATTCAGAAAACGTAACACATGAATATAAACATTCCATTAGTACAATGATAATAATACTCTGAATAAATATGACTTCCACATAATTCAAGATGAATTACTCAGAATTATACACAAAGAGTTATGATCAACAATGTTAAAAACAATTTTATTTTGTTTCATAAAACAATGTCTAAAAAAAATGCAATTCAGATTATTCTCTACCCTAATATATATATATATATATATATATATATATATATGTGTAATTATTTTTTACTTTTACAAACTGGTATAATGATTACACATGTAATTATAATAGGAGTTCAGAATGACTCAAATGCATAATTATCTCACAAAAATAACTTGGATTCTAATTTAGGTGCTAACAGCCATTTTCAACAAAAATCGTCTGGACTTGTGTGAAACAGCAAAACAAGAACCACATCTTAAAACAAATATCTTCATCCGACTTTAGCTAGCACAATGGCCGTCCGGCTGGGTATATACACCTGTGATGAGAAACAAAAATTTTTTTTAAACCATAAATCATCAGCTTTTTCTTTTGTTTTGTTTCATGTGGGGGCAATAAAACTTTAAGCTCAAACTTTTTATAGGACAGCAGTATCGTAAAGAGGAATAAGATTTTCTGCTTTTATTTCAAACTACACTTTCTGTTTCTTGTTATGTTTTAATATCTTGTTACTCAATTTTGTAACTGTTCTCATTTAGGAAAAGATTTATTATTAAAGAAATAAAAAAAAATATGTAAAATTATGGCTTCTTAACATGTTTAAGAAAGAAATAAAAAAAAAATATGTAAAATTATGGCTTCTTAACATGTTTAGGAAATAAAATAAAAAAAAAATGAATAAGCCTTTCTGGGTTTTTTTTTAAAAAAAAAGGAAAATCGAACACATTTAACGTACATTAATGTAAAGCGCTGCCTAAAAGCAAATTTTGTTTTACAAGAGTAAAAATGCATATATTTATCAAGTGCAGCGTGCATACTTACATACATATGATTGGCCCTGTTGGACCAAGGTTCTGGAAACGTGTGATACTTAACACTGTGATCAATCCTTTTATGACCATGAAATTCTTCAGCATCTGAGTCTAGAACTATCTCGTAGCTTGAGCTGTGTTAAGGAGTTCTTTCAGTGGGGACATGAACAAGTGGTGCCATTAAAGTAGGGGCAATATTTACTTTTGAAATTACTATTTGTTTAAAATTTAATTCATTTTTTTTTTTAAATGGCAGTTTTAGCATTTTTTTTAATTTAAATTTTTTTTTAATGGGCTGGATAGAAGACTAGCAAAAAATGTTTTCTACCAGCAATGGAATAAAATGCAGTTCTAGGGTGTCAAATTTTATTTCTTGGGACATCCATACACGATTAAATTGATGTTAATCCATTATCTAACATTAAACCTGGTTGAATGGCAATTCTTTAACTCAACCCAGAAGAAAGAAATTCTATAGTATATTATATTATTGTTGCCACAAATACATAATAATCTCAGTAAACTAGTCAAGTTTTCCGTAAAGAAGCAATCAGCAAATTAAGATGTAAACTAGGGCCAATAACTCTCAGGTCTACAGTCAAGAAGTCAGTAAATTAAGATGTAAACTAGGGCCAATAACTCTCAGGTTGACAGTCAAGAAGTCAGTAATTTAAGATGTAAACGAGAACCTATCCCAATAATGCTGAAATTTAAAATTTGTACTAATTAAAAAAATGCAGTTAATTTAAGCACTTCTGATTAAGAAAAAAAACTGGAGGATGTATGTTAGTTGTTTTACAAAAAGGATACGTCCCAGGAACCTGAACTCCGATTTTGTAGTCAGTGTAGCTTTTACTAGGATGAAAGTTAAACACAAACACCAGTATATCAGCTCTTTCAAACACAATAACCTTGTCATCTTGATGCTTCAGACTCACAAAGGTCTAAATAAAACAAAAAAATACAGCAGTGAGAGGCAACAAAGAGCCGAAACATTAAATTCCCCTTAATGCCAGAAAGTCGTATTACTTTTAAGTTGTGACAATGTCATGAAAGGGGGGGGGGACGATAAGAGCTTACTTGGTGATGCAGCAGCCAATTGTATTTGCTCTCAAGGTGAATCATTGCCCTGTCAAAATTATTGAGAAACTGGTATTTGAGGAGCTTGTCATCTGCGAGATTGAACTGGCGTCGACAATAGTGAAAGCTCTCATTATTCCCGATTCGAGGAAAATCAAGCCATTCTGGATGTCCAAACTCATTTCCTGTGTTTGGTCAGAATAAAGATGAAAAAAATTAAAATAAACGACAATAAATTAAGACTGAATTTCTTAATCTCCAGTCAAGTTCTCTAGTATAGCTACCGGAACCAAAAGAATAATAATCAAAACCTACAAACAAATCTAATTGTATACCATACATCTACAAACTAATCTATTGGTATACCAGACATCTTCAAAAAAATCTAATGGTATACCATACATCTATAAATCAATCAAACAGTATTCCAGATATCTTAAAACAAATCTAACAGTATACTAGAATTCTATAAACAAATTTAACAGTATACCAGACATCTACAAACAAATCTAACGATATACCAGAAATCTACAAACAGCTATAGATGTAGACTATGACACCTACCAATAAAGTTTAAGTAGGCTTCACCACCAAGCCCCATTGTTATAAGACGAATCATTTTGTGCAGGGCAATGCCCCTGTCTATGACGATGTTGTTACCGCTGATGATGGACATGTGGGTGTACATTTCCTTGTCCATCAGCCAAAACGCTATCGTTTTGTCCCCGACAAGAGCCTGGTCATGGCTCTCAGCATATGCAATGCACTTTTCAGCATAGCGGCGATTGGTCAGAGTGTGAACAATGGTCTGCAGATCCCAATCTTCATCTGACGTATGTTTCAGCACCTGATTCAAAGCAGAAAAGGAAAAATTAACTAGGCAATGCAAAACCAGACATTTTAACTATTTTAAAAATCTATACAGTATTTGGATTAGAAATCATGCCATTTGCAAAAATAGTGAAGTGAAACGTTAAATGAGTTTAAATATCATCTTCCGATTCAAAAGTTGGCATTTATTGAAAATGGGGGGTAGTGGTTGATTTTTGTATAAGCTACTAACGAATCTATTTTCAGTTAACTTTCCCTTCAAATTTGGCAATTAAAAACTGTATTAGAACATTAATTAAGTAGCCTGATGACGACTGTGTTCTAAGTGAAACAGAAATTAGAATCTCACTGCTAATATGTGGATTTTATTCTTTGCCTTTAATAAAAGTGTTGCAGGCTTCATGTGGTACATTGCAGGACATTTTTTATCACATTGCAGGACATTTTAACACATTGCAGGAAATTGTAGGACATTGTAAGACATTGCAGGACAGCTATGTTGACAGTGAAGACGGTAGTCGTAATTCAATCCACTTGTTGTTTTCACTCTGCCGTGCACTAAAATAAGAGTGCACCCAGAAAAACGAAAATGTCTACTGTCATATTTTGTGATACTGAACAAGTCAAATAGTTTTTATTCCAAGAAGACAATTTAAAGAATAAAAACTGACATCTAGATTTGAATTAGCCAAATACCATTTCAATAATCAAACTCCCAATATTATAATGTATACTAGCTGTACCCTGCAAAACCTTTGCATAGAGTTATATCCCCTCTTAGGCTTGATCGGTAGGCTAGGTTATTTTTGGTTTCCAGCAGATCCGATTTTTTCATGATTTTACTTTAAACTGGAATACTGTTGTATTAATTCTTTACTTTCGATTTAACGCAGAGCCCGAATCGCTATTATATTATTAGATTCTACAACCAAAGCCAGAGTCAGCCAGTTGGGAGATATTCAGCAATAACATTTATATTATATATAAGCTTCCACTAAATACAATGTTTGCCTAATTTAAAAAAAAAAAGAGTAAAGGGTAACACTGGTTGGCAGATGAGTACACCCAGAGTTCATAATGCAAAAAAAAAATATATAAAAATTCAGCATTACCTTAATCCAAACATCAGGTATGGCCATTGCTAATCTGCAATCAAATCCAGTTCCTCCTTCTACTAATGGTCTGCACAGCAATGGCATGCCCGATACGTCCTGAAAAATAAAGTAAATCAGGTTGAGAAAATTTTTTTTAACTCTCCGATCCTTTTGTAAGCCGAGGAGAACATTGATAACTCCTGCATCTAAAAACACAAGTCGGTAGGAAATGATATCTTTTTAATAGTGTTTGCGTTGTGTCAAAACATCATCATTGTATGTTTGTTTTTTTAAATACATAAAACGTGTATGCACATCTGTGGGACTGTTGACAAGAGGAAAGGGGGGGTTAGGGGAGTTCATTTTTTGATACAATATGTCATCATGGGATGGGATAATGGTAGCTGATGTCTGATATAAAATGCAGGTTTTTATTTTAATGTATTTCAAATTGTAATCAAAATTAACTAAAATTCAAAAACTTTCTTCAAAGGTCAGCAAATGAAGTCCTGAATTCTGTTATGCATCGTTATAATCGGGTCTCGTTTTTAATCATCATTTTTTTGCGATGTACATGTGGCCCCTTTATTTTTTGAGTTTATGATCTAAAGACTTAATTTTGTGGAACAAACTTTACATATTACATTATTACATTATTAGAAAGTTTCAGATTTTCTAAACTTCAGGATTTAATTACATAGACAATCAATTTGTTTCATCTCACCTCAGCAACAGTAACCATAAATTCTGGATACAGGCTGTGGAGCATGTGGTTAGACAGCATCAAATAGACCAGGGACTCTGTGTCTGTATTCAGGCCAAAATATTCATCATAATGACCACTAAAACCATGTCCTGAAACAAAAAAAATGAAAACTGAAATAACAACAGTATTTTTAAATGCTGTTTTTTTTTTCCCCACATTCTCAAACATGTAAGTTTTTACCACAGGATAGCTCAGTTTATGTGTACGTAAAAAGTCTGTCCAAACCAATCGAAATTTGTCAGTCAGCATTATAAAGTTGCATATGTTCCTGTAACACTATATTTTTGTTATATAATGTTATGTACTTGTTGATGTAATGCTTCTCCAAGGTAACACTGTGTGTTCCTCACTGCTGCTTCAGATAACTATACTGGTTTTATGTAGCTGCCGATATTATAACTGGTTTGTAAACTTAAGTAGCGTTCAGTCTCAATGCACTCTCAAACAACACACCAATCAATGAGGCAAAGTTCCACGATTCAATTATATTTATTAGATAATAAGAAAACATATGTAATCTGAACTTGTTGCAGCAGTATTCACAAAAATGCTTCGTACACAATATAACACATAGTATTCCAGGTTCCCCGAAAGGAGTTATCTGGCAATACTTTGACACTTAGTATCTTGAGTTCCCGAAAGAATTATTCAGAGATACTTCAATAAAATAGACTTTGACTGTGTACTGTAAAACGCAATAACTTGATAGCTTGTGCCTCTACTATTTCTCCACTAACTTCTCCCCTAACTATCTCTACAACTGGTGTCCTGATGTCTCTATCGTCAGTCTGTCGAACTGTCGGTCTGTATCTCGTAGGTCTGACGAAATTTCGGCTACCTCTCTTATTTATGTGATGGTGAATTATCACGTGCCCCAAACGCCCAGAACTTTTGATTGGTTCCCTAACACCCTTTCTAACTCATCTACATATTAATGACTCTTATTCCAGCCTAGCGATTGGTGCGGCTAAAAACTCACTCTGGTCTAGTATTCCTTTGTCTGCCTAATTACATCTATCGTCACCTATCTCTGGGGTCATAGACCTGTGATGACAACCAACTTTACCCTAAACAAAGATCAACCCCTGGAATTCTAGTTATCAAAACATATGACTGTATCATGGACCCATGAGTTTGGACAGTGGTTCTAAAATTGTATAGACCTATCTAAAGCTATTGTTACAGTTCCTTTTTTTTTTTTTTACTCATTTTAATTTTGTAAGATCAAGGTAACAAGCGCATTTTAAGAAATTATTTATGATTTTTCTTGACTGCCAGATATTTCTCTGTTCCGATCGGTTGGATTAACCAGGGTTCTGTAATCTTTAAAAAAAAAAACAACCTTGTAGAGTTATTTCTCTGTTCCGATTGGTTGGATTAACCAGGGTTCTGTAATCTTTAAAAAAAAACAACCTTGTAGAGTTATTTCTCTGTTCCGATTGGTTGGATTAACCAGGGTTCTGTAATCTTTAAAAAAAAAAAACCTTGTAGAGTTATTTCTCTGTTCCGATTGGTTGGATTAACCAGGGTTCTGTAATCTTTAAAAAAAAAAAAACCTTGTAGAGCTCTGAAGGCTGCATGTTCAGAACATATTTGACTATAAACAGTTTCATTGTAAATGAATCAATATGTCAAAGTTGTAATACTTCATCAGGTCACAAGAGAAATGTAATAGCTTACGCATTAGCGGATCACATAATTTAACATCTTAACTTCCATTGATAAGACATTTAGCAAATCCACGACATTAATCTAGAAAAAAAAATAAAAGTAAATTTCAGCTGACAGTGATATGGTAACTACACAATAGATCAGAAATAATTTTCTTTATGACATGTCAGGAGTTCACCGATTTCAAGATGTGCTGGTCACTTTTAGGGCATTCATTTGCTGTATAACACCATTGATATTCTTGTACAGATATTAAACGCTTTAATACAAGCTAATACTTACCCATTCCATGAGAATGATACAGCATAGATGTAACACCATCAAATCGAAAACCGTCAAAGCGGTATTCTTCAATCCACCATCTCAGATTTGACAAAAGAAAACGTAGCACTTCCCATCTAAAAACAGAAAGAATTTTTTCGATACATTAAAAGTAAAAATGTTGTTAAAGCTGTTTTGATACCGAACAATTATTGCAGTAAGAAAAGAAATTTAGCGAGAAAATAAATATTTAAATGAACCAGGAAAGAGTTCACTTTCAACAATAAATTGCAAGATAAATAAAACCTATAAAAGGTTTTTGCATAGGTTTTTTTTATTCTTTACAATTTTTATAAATATGTGTATAATCTAAGGAAATATGTACTTTTTGGTAAAAGTCATATTTTTAATGTTTTATTTTATGTTTTATTTTATAAAATTTTATAGGTGTAGACACTTGTGTTGATTAGGCATTTTATATTTATGATAATTTTAAAGAATTCAAGTTATATGATTCTAGTAAAATAAGACAAGACATTCAATTCAAGTTAATGCTTTAAGAATATTGAATATTAAATAAAAGTTTCATACAAGATTTAGATTTTTAACTTTTTTAAACTTATTGAATAACAGTCTGATGCTAAATGAAAGAAAAGACAATGAAAATAAAACATTGCCTTTACACTATGTTATAATAGAAAGTTTACACTGTGTAAACTGACTATATTATAAAGGAAAGTTTACTCTGTGTAGTTGAAGAGCCTGGAGTCCCACAGATCATGAAAGCCTCTTGGTCCATCATGAAAGTAACAAGAGTTGGTGCCGTCAAATTGGTTCAAGCCATCAACAGTGTTCTTTGAGGCGTGACTGTGCACGACGTCCAGGAGTACAACAATGCCATGGTCATGGGCAGTGTCCACTAGTTCTTTAAGTTCTTCTGGGGTACCATAACGGCTGGATGCTGCAAAAAAACTTGTCACCTGGTAGCCAAAGCTGGCATAGTAAGCATGTTCCATTATAGCCATCAGCTGTATTGCATTATACCCTGGGAATATCATAAACTTGGATAAATATTATTAAAACTTAAAAGTCGGATATGTAGTCAATGATTAATAAAAGGAAACAATTTTTGTATTCAAGAAAGTATAATTGAGTTTTACAAAAATTTAGTTTTGCTGAAAAAAAAAATTTTTTAGCTGAGCTTTTTTTTTTTTTAAACTTAAAATTAAATTTAATCACTGACCTAAATCAACTATCCTAGGAATGACGTTTTGTGTAAACTGTTTGTAAGTGGCGACTTTCCCTTCCCATGATGCAATTCCTACATGACTTTCATAAATCTTTAAGCCACCTTTTGGCTGAGGGTGATAATTCCTAAACTTGTACACCTTTGAAAGAAAAAAGAAAAAAAGATTTTGCAAGAAAAAAGATGAAAAAAAAAAATCCCAAATGTAATGGCTCAAAACATCTATCAAATAAAAAAAAATTCAGTCTTAAGAAAATTTCAACTGTTTAATGTACATAATGGTGGGCATTGTTTATTTTAGTATTTCTCTCACTGGAAGAATCCATGATACATATGAATAGAATAATCCCTGTTAAGACATATAGTGTTCTGATTGGTCTCCCAATGAGACGAAAGAATTAGGATGACCTGGATACAACTGAATCGTCATCAGTACATGTATTAGGGTAGAGATCAGATGAAGTTAGATTGAGAAGTTTACTAGAGTAGAGAGATAATTTTTGTAGAAAGATTAGTTGTTGAAGTAGTCTTAGTCTTAATTTAGAGTTAATATTCTATTATTTTTATCCTCAATCAAGTCAAATTATCAAGGATTATTCTATTAATATTTATCATGGGTTCTTCCAGTGAGAGAAATACCAAAATAATAAATGCGCAACAATATGTGCATTACAAACTATTTAGTATTTTCTTCAAGATATTTTGTGTTCACATATACATGTCCAAATAAAATAAGAGAATTTTAAATATTAGTCAGCCTCCTATTCCCCAGCGACAGAAGACATCCTTAACTTTTGGCTTATTTTGCCGTCAAATAATAAATGACAATTTAATCAAACAAAATGAATCCTATAAAAAAATAATACCGGTCAGGTATTAATAAAACTGAAGTAGAAGTCTCCTGTTAAGATTTAATACAGTGAGCTTTTGCTTTTAATTTAACACAAAGATTCTCCAAAAATAATCAAACCAATAAACAATAAAACGAAACAAATATATTTTGGTTAATATATGTTGTAGAATGAAAATTAAAAAAAACAAACATACTTCTTGTTCAGGTGGATCCCAATAGATCTGTTCAAAAATGGGAACTGTAGCTGGCCGAGCAACCATTTTAGCCCATGGACAAATTCTATCGACAATCTCACCATTGTGAAGCCTCATGCCAAGCTAGAAGAGTTTACATCTTAAATAACAGTTGACAAAATAAGTTAACACATGAAATAGAAGCCATTTTTAATACCAGCTTACAGCTTTCTTTTTTTGTTAATACATGTATTAGCCACACCATATTATTACCAAGTGAAATAAAATCATAAATAGCTTTAAAAATTATCTAGAAAAAAATTAACAGAGATCTGGGAATGAGGCGTGATTGTTGCCGGTCATAGTCATATTTATATATAATACTATTTTATGGTACTGTGCTTATTGAATCTTGTTAGCATAATCACTATATTTATGGATAGCGTGTAAGTAAGAAATTAAGAAAGAAAGAAAGTTAGAAGCCGAATTGAACTTGTGCACTGGTGCTATAATGTGCCATAACAACTTGCCTCTGTGCTGCAAAATGGCACTTTTCAGTGCATTTTTATAAAAGCTTGTTTTTTTAATGCTTCAGTTTGATTTTAACATTGAGAGAATGAATTACTGTTTAAACAGATAATCCTCAGTTATTAGCGTTGATGGGTAAAACATAATTTGTGATGTATGAAATGTAGGTCATTTATGCACATTAGGTAGGTGCCATATTAGGTAGGTGGTTGTTTAGCATTGACAGGTAAAACGTAATTTGTGATGGGTTTGGCTTGGTCGGTTGGTTGGTTTGTTTGGTTGTCAGGTTTGGTTGATGGGTAAAACGTAATTTGGGACATATGAAATGTAGGTCATTTCTGCTCATTAGGTAGGTGGCATTTTAGGTAGATGGAATAAATTAGCACCCATATCTTTACCGAATGGTGTTTGGTTTGGTTGGTTGGTTGTTTGATTGGTTGGTTTGTTTGGTTAGCTGGTTTAGTTGGTTAGCGCTGACGGGTAAAAATGTATGAAATGTAAGTCATTTCTGCACATAAGGTAGGTGACATAAATTAGCACCCATAATTTTAACTAAGTGAATATAACCTAATTAATGGTATGCAAAAATGCAGCAGTTAAATTGATTAGGAAGGGGTTTCACATGACACCTAGATTTCCCTGGCAACCCGGGCTCAATAGCTGGTCATTCATATAAAAATGACTATGAGTTTTAATATATATACAATTCATTTATATATATCATATGTGGATAACGTTTATGTTTTTTGTAACTATCTATATAGCATAAAAACTTCAATAAATTTTTCTCCAAGAGTTATGACCAGCAACATTCACGCCTCGTCCCTGGGTGGGATCAGTGTTAACAGACTGAGCTACTTTTTACAAATTCAATAATTGTAACAGTATTCCTGTTCTTATTTGCAAATTGTGTGCTGCTCCGTGATGATTTTGTAAAAATGTTTTTTATAGGTTCTAATTTGCTAAGAAAAGTACCACTACCTGAAGACATTGATATGATGGAGCGGTGGAATGATTTCGTTCAAATGAGACAAAGATTTAAAATTCAACCAATCTAATCCTTGTTTGTTTTTTTTTATATTTTGTCGACACCATCTAGTCATCACAAAAACTAATTAAAGTTCATACATATAAATTGTTTTTTTGTTTGTTTTTTTTTACAAACTTCTAAGGCTATTTATGAAATAATTTCATGCCAATTGCAAAACAAAAAAAAAAGAGCTATAGCCCTCAACTATTCTCAAAACGTTACCAATTTCTAATTTAGAAATAAGCCTATAGATATTTCTCACATTTCCTAAAATTCTGAATTGGTAAAATTATTATGACAGCATCTTACCTTTAATTTACTCTGATGGCTAATTGGGCAACTTCCATCTTCATTGGCAGGAATTGATAGATGCCATCTGCCAAAATCTCCCTTCTTGAAAGCAAACTTCTCCTCAAATTGCCAGTTATCTATAAAATGTATATTTTTGAACATTTAATGAATAGCAACGATGCCTGATAGAATCATGTGCATAAATATTTCAAAGGATAAATTACTATTATAAAACTTAAAAAATCAATGCACAAGCTATTTCTTACTGAAATCTCCTCGCAAGTAAATTCCAGCTGCGCCTGGAGCCCATTCCACAGCAGTAATGGAATTGTCAGCTTGGCGATGGATTCCAAATGTCTGATAACCTTTACTGAACTTGTCCAAGCTACCTTCATTTTCTTCAATCTTCCCTAGCAGTTCATTAAAACATTTATATCTGTAAGTAAAATAAATGTATAATAACAAGAATATAATACAATTATAACAGTTGAAAAGTTGTTTTTTTTTCAATAACATTTATTTTGAATTACGTGAAAGTTTACAAGGGGTCCTCTAGGCACAGGGGTTAAGTTTTATGAATAAAATTTAAGTCTAGAATGAGCCCTAGGCTAACATATCAAATAAAATTGTCAATATTATTTGGTTTCATATTGTTTTTTTTTTTTTTTATTTTCAGACAATCATATAGATATATACACTTAATAATACTTTTGAAAAATAATTCCATTTCCTATTTAAAAAGAAACAATGGCTAGTTAAATATATATATTCAGCTTAGTTAAGATAGGGGGGAGAAGGGGTGGGCTACAGAGAAAAGAAAATAGATATTGACAATGGTCTGGACATGGACATGGTAGATTAGGGTTGGGAACAAATTCATCTAAATCTGTTGATCTTGTAAAAAAATAATAATAGCAAACTGAAAAGTTTTTTTAATGAAAGAAGGCAAGTTCCAGAAATAGACTTGTTCTAAGAAATTTTTTAAATGTAAAAGATGCTGTTGATTTCAGCCAATAACAATGTCCTTGTATATGCCTAAGCATTATTCATTATTTATTTGTGTCTAATTTACAATAGTTGAGAACAGTTGCGATAGGTATGCATCAGTCAGTTATTTAATCGATTGTTAGATAAATCATAGATTTCAAATACGAAGACTAGCAATGACCGTCTCAAATAGAAAATTGTATGCATACTGTTTAACTTCAACTGCAGTATGGTTAAAGATCATGCATTATTTACATTGGAAGTGAAAGCCGAGAGGCTTATTTGTTACTAAAGTTAGTAGGGAAAAAATTCGTCAATGTGTCTGTGTCAGTATGAAAACAATCGTAAGCAAAGTTTCGTAAATTACATGTAAACGCAATAAATGAATATCAAAAAGCTTACCGCCTTCTTATTTCATGCTCATAACTACAAAGGTAACCATCAAGCTGAAATGTTTTATCCAATTGTGGCTCAGGGGGAAGTTTGTTTTCTCCTTGCGCCATGCTAGAAGAACTTGAGTCGTTTTTCTCATGTTGGTTCATTTTCCTTGACCGCATAAGTAAGGAAGGTCAGGCCAGGTCAAGGCCTTACAGGGTCTTACATGTCATTGACTGTACAGTGTACACCCCTCGAGCACGAACGATCAAAATGTAAAATTTAACATTTACAAACAAAAAAAAAGTGATACATAACGTTAAGTTTTCATTTTTTTTTCCGCTCACACCGGCTTGTTCGTTACACGAGATATTACCCAACCAACTAAAACGCAAGTTCGTTGTTTTTTTGTTGGTTTTTTAAGCTGTACATATGTTATGTAAAAAAAAATGTGTTGGGCTGCTGGGCAGTGTTGGCCTACTCAGTGTTTAGGTACATTTTTGTGACATAAAAGAAAAAAAAAAGAATACCTTTCATCATTTATATCGTGGCTAATTTAGATTTTTTTTTATTTGCAATGAAAAGAATGATTGATACAAATGAAGTGAAGAAAAAACATTACAAATAAAGAAACATTTTTTTTAACCTTTGGACATCGCTACATGAAATATGTAACAGAATAGCGGCAATAGCCTCCTTTCTTTAGACATCTTGCTAGAAGTGCAACAAGCTGTGTATATGTATATACTGATTTCAGATTGGGAGGTGCAGTGCCGAAACCTAGGAATTCGGGGGCCCGGGGAACTTGACCTCTTTGGGGCCCCTGCATTTTGACATTCGACACCAGGACATGAGATAATTACCGTACTTAATATTTTATGTAAAAAAAATTTGGGGCCCGGGGGACTTTCGAATTTGGACTCCCTCTCCCCCCACTCCCCACCCTAGGTACGCCTCTGGGGGAGGTGGGCGCCAAAAAAATGTAACTCGCACAGGGCTCCCGAATAGCTAGCTTCAGCTCTGTGTTTGTAGGGTGGTGGATGGGCATAGTTTGTCAAGAGCCTTATATTTCCTGACTGCGGCCCTGCGCTTTTGGCCTTTTCATCAACTGGTTCTACCGCTGCCATCGTAATAGAGCGTGAAAGTCGTGTTTTCGAAGGCAACGGTTCTACCGTCACGTCAAAAAGAGTAAGTTGGCAGTTTCACTATGGAATATAAAAATATAAAAAAAAATGATACACATGTTGAATGAAGTCGGAGAAGATTACAAACAGATTTTGACAACGATAATCATGTGCACAATCTGCTTAGTTTTTTTTTTTTTAAAGACTCATTAAGAGTACATTGTACGCGGTTTTTTTTTAATCACGTCAGCGGTTCCAATGAATATACGTTGTTGGTAGCGGGGTCAAGGCCGGTTCAATCATTAGGTGAAACTAGGCGGTCGTGTAGGGTGGCACATTTCTTGGGCACTTTTTTTTTAAAAATGAACAATTGTTGTTCTTTGTAACATCTTATTGCAAAGGTCATTTCTAATATTGAGTTTGTCACAGATGTGTTTACAGTGCCCCGGGGACACTCTGAAAATGCTTCCCCGTGCAGAAGCGTACCTAGGGTCGGGGGGTCCATATTTGAAAGTCCGCCCGGGCCCCAGCTTGAGGGGGTCCCAACATTTTTTAATATTAAATACTAAGTACATTATATTATGTCACGGTGTAGAATGTCAAAACGCAGAGGCCCCCAAAGAAGCCAATCCCCCCGGGCCCCCAAATCCCTAGGTTCGACACTGTCTCCCATGCCAAACAAAAAGTGGTGAAAATGGCGCACTTTTCCCGCGGCAAAGTATGTGCCGCTCTCTAGCGCCACGCCCGGTTACACCACTGGTTTGTCGCTTCTCTGACTGATGTATGATGTTTTTGTTTGAGATCAAGTTGGAGAACATAAATAGTCAGTTTATATTATTTTGCTAAAAGATTATCATAATAAATAAAATGATAGTCTAAAAAAATGTAATGATTGTAAATTATTTTCTTTATACTAAGCGCTTAAAACGTGTCCTTTAAAATTTTATCAATTCAATATAAACGCCCCATCCAGCACCCAGTGGCGTAAAGAGTTTGTGGCACACGTAGCGTCCCCGAAAGACATTGCCCTATGTTTGCTGAATGGATTTTCTTGACCCCCCCCCAGCACACGTTATCATATTCCCCCTCTCCCCATTATGTGAAACAGATTGTGTTCGTAGCAAGCGAGCAGCGACATTATCAAGTTATAGTTAATCTCTAAACTAAACGCTTATATGTTGTAGCCGATAGCAAGGTCACGTCACAGATGTGTGAAAAGCTAGAAGCTCAATTTAAAAAAAAAAAGTTATTGCATGTGAGCTAGCAGTAACTAAGGAACCGTTAACATATACATAGCACCCTCCTCCCCCAACAATACAAGACCGAACCCCCCCCCCCCTTTCCCGTCAATGAAAATTTTCCATATTGCCAAAATAGGTAAAGATCAGTATCGTAAATGAATATTCATTGCAACACTAAAAATGTATGGGACTCCCATTTATATTGAAATACTGATTTATCTTGTCATATTGTGTTCCTGATCTGTAGTTTAATTTTTCTGTTAACATTTAATCTGATTATACATGTACTAAGATGGGATGTACAGGCATTTAGAATATTTTCCACCACTGAAACCACAAACCAATCTGTTTAAATAAATACAGCTGTTTATTTTATATTTTCCACCACTGAAACCACAAACCAATCTGTTTAAATAGTGCACAGCTGTTTATTTTATATTTTCCACCACTGAAACCACAAACCAATCTGTTTAAATAGTGCACAGCTGTTTATTTTATATTTTCCACCACTGAAACCACAAACCAATCTGTTTAAATAGTGCACAGCTGTTTATTTTATATTTTCCACCACTGAAACCACAAACCAATCTGTTTAAATAGTGCACAGGGGTTTATTTTATATTTTCCACCACTGAAACCACTAATCAATCTGTTTAAATAGTGTACAGGTGTTTATTTCAATTATTAAATGTCAAAATTTAGCCCAAGAAAGTTTTACTTCTTAATCTGGTCGTCACAGTTTGTATTTTGTCTGCATAGTAAAATAAATAATTGAAAAAAAAAACAACCTGTCCTCCTTAGTTCAAGAACTTTCTACGCACATCCACCCTTGACATAATGCACATGCACCCAGTCAGAAGTAATAAAAACATAACAATATGGTTTTCAGTTGTATAATACAAGTATATTCATCACCAGATATGATTGTATGATATGAATGAAGTTGGCAGAGAGGATATGAACATAATACAAACAAGCCAATTACATTTCTCTATGTACATACATAAGTTTGTGTGTGTGTGTGTGATTGTGTGTATTTATATATATATTAAACAACATTTATAATTCTGTACACACAGAAACCAATTAAAAATACTGTTCATAGTCATCACTTAGAAATGATCAAACAATGATACAATGAGAATCTATAATAAAAACAAAAAGATCAACCAAACAATGAAGATGAATCACATGAAAACTCTTGTGTAGAGCCTGCTCTAAAGAATGCATAGGACTGTTCAGTGTTACATACATACATTGGTATTTCATCAAACATGCACAATTCAAATATAAACATGTTTTGCAGCAAACAACATAAAAAAAAAAATTTACTTATCAAAAAAAAAAAAAAATAACAAAATAATTAAACAGAAGTGTTCCAACAAAATAATTTGGCAGGTGATTCGACCCAATTAATGGCATTGACTTGAAATGTGTTTTACTAGACGACGGTATCCAAGTCAACTTACTACTCTAGTCACACTGAACACTGACTCTTATTTACTATTGACTTCCAGCCTGGGGTTCCAAATAGTTAATTAGAGCTGATGGAGAGGAAATAAAGTGGAAATCACAGGAGTAGGCCCAAGCAGCCTACATGGGGGTGGGGGTTAGGGTTTGAAGTGATTTCCACATTTCATTGCATTGAATCTTTTTAAAAATTTACACCCTTTTATCATTTTTTTTTCCTTCTTAAAAAAAAAAATATTCATACAGTGTAGAATTCACTTTTTAAATATTGAGAATTTATGTATAGTTTGGGAAATTAAATGCAGGGCATGGCACACTTGAAATGAAAGTCTAATCACATCTCGACAAACAATTAACTGTACAGCTATTCCATTATGATGTTCAATAATACCTCAGGCACAGTAATACATGCACAGTTTCATTACATTTCCAACACAAAAAAAAGTTTTAATGTTGTACTGAGCAAATATACAGTAATAAAATAAACAAAACAACAGCAACAAAAGGCAGATTCTGACACGTATGAAATGCAGTTTCGTATGTGTGTGTGCAGTGGCGCAACTAGGGGGGGGGGCATTTGCCCCCTCCGAAATAAAAAAAAATTAAAAGATTAGACCAAAATTTGTTTAAAATAAAATACAAATATAAAAATAACGTGATTTTTTAATAAAGTGATTTTTTTTTGCCCCCCCCCCTCCGAAAGTTTGGTCTAGTTGCGCCTCTGTGTGTGTGTGTAATATCTGAGCAGAACTCAAAGTCTTAATCACAACTTAAGTGTTAATAAAATTACAAATCTGGTAAAAAAAATAATCTATCAAAATAAAGTATTAAATTATGCAAATCTATTCAAATATGTACCATTCATGAGCACCAAAATGAATAACCACACAATGTGGTGAAATATAAATGATCTGAATGTGTGTTGTGCAGCAACAGTCTATTGGATGAAATAAATTGATTTCATATTCAACTTTGAACAGAGTTTCTCCACAAGATGTTTTAACTAAAATCATAATACATTAGTTACCAGAAAACAAAAACAATTCCAGGGTAAACATTTTTTGTTGTTTGGTTTTAAAAAAAAAGAATATTCCTGCCTAGAAGAAAGAGACAAGTTGAGAAATCATAAGTGAACCATTACACCTGAGTTGTTGAATGAAATATATATATATATATATTGGTACAAATGTATTCAAAATAATAAATTAAAGTAGCACCAAAACAATTCTACAATTATTCATTTAGTACTCCGAGGTATTGGCTAGGCTGAATGTAAAATGCATTAAAAAATGTTCTACAATATAGCAAAGGTCATCAACCAGTGAACATTTCTTTATTTAACCTTTTTAGCCCAATATGTTTAAAAAATATTCTATCCATGGCATTGGGACTTTGGTAGGGCGATTATGTTTTCTTTCTAAAATTCTAGCAGCTATTCTTTAAATCTGTAAGAGCCATAAAAAGTGATAAATTACAATGAGATATAAATAAAGTACAGTCACAAAAAAAACACCATTCAGCTTGGCTGGTAACATCTTTACGTAAATGGGTGTACACATCGGTTTGTTAAAATAAAAGTAAAACTTGAATGAATTATTCAGGCAGAATTTCTCCGCCCCTGTTTTCAAATATGACCATCTTTCAATGACAGCACCGCTGTTCAGCAAATATTAAAAAAAAAAAAATAAGGCAGGAGCTGCGTGAATCAAGACTTGACACAAAGTGAGATACAGTCCCCCTATGTTCAATCAAATACAACAAACATTCCATTTAATGGCCATAAAATTTTGAATGAAAATTGAACACACAATGTATAGATCTGGATTTTCTTTCTTTCCATAAAAATAGTAAGAAAGATGGCCCGATGTTCAATTGTAATAGTAAAAATGATGGGCCAATGTTTAAAGCATGTTCAATTGAATACATTTTTTAAAGGCTAACACATGTTCACATCACACTTAATTTACTTACACATGCATACAAGGTTAAATAAAAACATCTTCCATACAGTGGAGTCATGTAAGGGTATTCTATCATGTTATATGATTTTTGCTGCCTTTAATGAGAGTTTGACATGACATAATGCAAAAAAAAAAAAAAAAAATAGTGTTCTGGAGTAATTCAATTTTCACCACTAAAAATTTTCAATAGGAAACTTTTTAAAAGATCAGATTTAATTCATTTTGTATCGATATATCTAAGTGAATTTCATTCCATTAGCAACTAAATTGTAAAAGCACAACTTTAAATATTTTTCATGAAATATAATTTCATATTTAAAAAGCGGAGAGATTTACTATTGTAATTTTACCTTCAACATTTATAATGAGCTATCCAGTTTTTTTTATTTCGCAGCAGAATTTTCTGTACAAAGTATGAAAGTAATAATTTCTTACGACCTTCAGTCACGTTTAAATAAGTAAGTTTGAAAGAAAGAAAAGATGTGACTCAATGCAAGTGGACCATCTTGTGGCATAACTGCAGTGTGCCGACAAATAAAAATACAATGAAAGAATAGTTTGAATAAATTAAAAAAAAAAGCTCTACCTCTTACAAGACTGAGTATATTAACTGAATGTTTAAGTAGCTCTCGCTAATCATTACCCAACATCTCACAGCCGCTTTATGTTTTATAGTAAAACTCCAGCTCAGAACGACAAAAAAAAAAACCCAACAAAAACTGAAAGACATTCCTGTTACATTTGTTTGTGTATGATGTAATAAAGCTAATGTAAACATGAAAGTATACATGTATCAAGAGAATATTAAAAAAAAAATTAATTAAAAACACTGGCAGGCTGGGAGTAAAAAAAAAACAACAATGGTCTCACATGTTAAAAATTAAATGCGTCATGTGAATGATGGTCTTATAGTGTCATAGCTTTGCAGAATGCATCATGTGAATGATGGTCTTATATAGTGTAATAGCATTGCAGATGTTTATTTCTCTAGGGAACTGGAAGATGAAAACAGGTGCACACTTTAGCATGTTTAAATATTAATATGTTCCATATTAACACACTTTTACCCCTAAAAATAGTGACCGTTACACCCTACCGAATTTTTTCTCTTACAGATGAAAAACAGAAAAATTAAGTACAAGCCAATATATATAAAAAAAAAAAAAAAGCTTTTAAGATTGAAAAATAAATAAGAATATTTCTCAATATACAGAAGTATACCAAAAATGTGTAGTGATTCCTCAGCATCAAATTTATACATAAAAATTATATTGCACACTGTGCAATCCTTTCTTAGAAACTATTATGACAAGACTTTATTACTGAAAAAATTATTGTATTCTGCTCAGCAATGTACAATTACTGTAATTCTTGTTTTTTTTTTTTTTTGCAATATAAATTTTTTTTTTTACAGATTTACATAAATTGTATAAACACATTAATGAAATAAGTTAAAATCTGTCCAATGATTAAAGGATTTCAAAGAAATCCTAACAGCATTTTAGGATAAAAATAATGTTAAATTTAGTTTAAAAAAAAAAACCTATACAGATTTACCTGAAATGTTTAATATTAATTCTATTGAAACTGAAGCCTATCTGGAAAGAGAAGCTGTTTACTAACCAAGTTCCACAGCTACTAAAAGTGTTTTCAGCAAGTGACAATTGAGTAACTGTCTGCTAACTTATAAAGCTAGTATACAATATTAAAACAATGAATTAGTACAAATCAGAATTCACAAGCTTTTCCAGTTTGGCAGATGTCAAATACATTATCAGTTACAAATCTTTGTAAAGTTTTGACAAATGTGCATTAAAAATAATCTCATAAATGTTTTGCCTGTTTATGCTGCTTCTAACACACTATCATCTTATGAACCTGTTTATGATAGCTGTGAGAAGAAATTCATTTACCTTAATTTAACGAATGCTAAAACCAGTTGTAGAAGAATATTTTTTTTAATAAAAAAAAATATTTAAAATATAAATTTTACCTTGGCCCGAGAAGTTATAAACAGCATTCGGATAAAGTCAATATAAATAATGGGTAAAAATTTGTTTTCACTGTATAAATAAATACAAGACAATTCAAGGGAATTAAATACTTAACCCCCACCAGTTTCAAAACTTTCAATAAGCCTTTTAAACTTGAGAAACTAGAAGAGAAAATAACTTTTAACATTTTCTAAAGCAATGGTGGTTACATTATTGAAAAGGTGCATTTTTTAATATATTTAAAACTGATTTAAATTGAATGTATATTAAACCCTCTAGATTACCTAACAGTGATGAATAATACTATCAGTGTCAGCCATGACAGTATCTTATGTCAAGCAATAAATATTAAGTTTTTTTTTACACATAGCAGACAATTAACAAACATATAAAAGTATAAATAGCATGTGTCATTCATTAATCATTCATTATGCTCTGAACAGCTGCGTCTAAATCTGCATCATGACCATGCACGATGGCAGGCGATGAGGACTGGAACAGACTGTGGTGAGCAGAAGAGGAGGATGGAGGTCTATGTGCTGAAGAGGACCAGCTGGTCTGAGAATCATCATTGTCGTCATCATTAAGGACACTGTTAATGGCAGATCTCACAGAATCGTTCATCATGCTATTCTGAGGGTCTTTGTTGTCTATTTCAAACGAGGGGAGACTCCTACAGTTGCCACCATCCTCATCCTCTGAGGAGTTGAACATGGCATCTGTCTGCAAAAGGTTTTTATTCGGAGTTGTAAAAATTGGCAAACCCCTTTCAGCTCCTGTTTTACCAATAACAGAACTAGGACTCCGTGACACACACTCCTTGCGCCGATGTGGAGAGACGTGCAATGCTGACTGCTGGAATGTGCTTTGTGCATTATCCGCACTGAATGAGAACTGGCTAGAGTGAAGTTTTTTCTCAAAGCTGTAGCTAATATCACTGACATTAAATTCATTGCTCAGGCCAGAGTTTGAACAGGACACAGGTTTTAACACACTTAAAGAGTTCTGTGATTTTTTCAAGTTGGGGATTTTATCACCAAGGAAACCAAAGTTTTTTGGTTTTGGGAAATTTGAAACATGTTTATATTTCTGTCTGCCATTACTTTCATAAGATTCCATAAATGCATCCTCGTTATTTACATGACCATCACCACTATTTTCCACTCCCATATTATCACCAAAAGACACACGAAAACCACATTTAGAGCGTTTTTTCTCCACAAGAGAACCACAGTCTTCCTCCTCTTCATCTTCCTCATCACCTTCGCTGGCACTGGGCTCGACATCATCAGTGTTTTTTTCTTCCTCTTCCTCATCATCTTCACTGTGACTTGATTCGTCTTCCTCACACGATGAGTGACCGTGCCCTTTATTTGATGAGCTGCTCTCACTACCAGCCTCAAATGACGTTTGTCTGGACGTAATTGACATCGAGGATGTCCTGCGTCGCACAATGACTGAATGATTGTTAGAAACTGCAGAATGAGAATCAAACTCGTACTCACTATCACTTTTCTCTAAATTGACAACAGGTTTAAAATCCTGGGGTAGCCCATCCATTGAATTTTTCACAACAAAATTATCCGTAGTCCGCCTTTTGAACACAAATTTAAGAGTTCCTGTACTCTTTTCTGGTAATTTTCGCTTTACACCTGATGGTGAGGAATACGGAGAGTCTGATCTCTCAGATTTCACATCAAACTCTGTGTGTTCCAGTTTTACATCCAACTTCTTTACTTCCTTCTTCTGAACATCAAATTTTTGATCAGCGATGTCAACTTTTTCAATATCTGTAAATTTTAAGGGAGTGGCTGGTTGTAAGTAGGAAGACTGTGCCTGTAAGTCTGTATGGAGAGGCTCAAAGGTGCCTAAAGAGGAGATGAGATAAATTAAGTATACAATAAATGATTATGCAGCATGTGTTTTAATTTTTCTATATGAATAAAGATACAGAGTATCTACAAACATAATACACTGGTTAAGGCCTACATACACTGGTAAAGGCCTACACAACATGACTTTTTTTTTAAATGCTAATATTATTGAAAGAAAGAAAAAAAAACTTGTTACAGGTGTACACTTAAAGAAAGTATGACTTGATTCAAATATTTATAGATACTAAAAAAAAACAATAACAATGTATTCCATCTATAAACAAATGAAAAGAAATAAAAAATCAACTTGGTAGTATTTAACAAACTAGAAATCTATTTGAAAGACATTAAGTGTAACTTTAAGTGGTTCAATGACTAAGTTTAATCCCCCCCCCCCCCAAACAGTGTTCAGTTTAAAATTATTTACCTGGCCAATTGTTAACCTCTTCTTTTTCTCTGTCGATGAGATCTTGAAGCTGCTCATTAAAACAATACAGGTTCTGAATATATTCTGGGGATTTTTCTGGACACTAAAGAGACAAAAATTTGTTTCATTTTATGAACTACATATAAAACATTGGGTTTATTAGTAAAAAAATTATGGGGTGGGGGGATGGGGGTGGCTTTACAAAATCATGACTTACCATGTCATACATTAATTTCATCTTGTGAAATCTTTTCAAGTAATGCCGTTTTTTTTTAACCAAATAATCACACATTTTAGAGTACCTTGAGTCCCCTAGAAGTGAATTTAACATAAAGGAAACATATAATCTCTTTAAAGAAGCTAAAGATCTGTACACATGTTTGTCAAAGCTAAATACACAAAAGAAGATTATGATTTATTTTTGCCTTAAAGCCCCAACCCTCACATTTTCTTATCTGTTTCGATCCATCCTCAGGTTTATGATCTTGCAGAGTGTGGTATCTCACCAGTCTTCTCATAGCATCAGACAGACTCTTGAAGGGAGAATTAACATCAGGACTGACAGCTAGTGTCTTATCACGTAAAAGTTGCTGTTCGGCTCTAAAACCAAAATTAGGTAAAAAAAAAAGAAGCCAAATAAATAGTAATTTTCGGACCAAAAATGTTCAATGTTTTTTTAATACAATAAAAAAAAACAACAACTCACAAACAACGGCCCATCGGAGGAAAAACATAGTTCTGCAAAGGCGTATTAATCTGTGCATCTGAAACAATTCTCAGCTGTTGTACAGAAGGCGGCTGAGAAGAGGGCTGTGAAACAGTCACTTGCTGCTGTCTAAACTGCTGTGGCTGCTCTTGAAAAGTTGTTCTAGTTTCTTCCGGTTTATCTATAAGTTCCTGCATAAACGTTACAAAATAATGGTATAAAATCTGTTTAAAATAAAATGACACTAATTATAGAAAAAAAATATCTTACAAGCAATTAAAAAAAACAACCTGCACTGTTGCTGGTAATGATGTCAGTCCAGTTCCAGGTTGAGGTGATAGATATTCTGAGCTGTTTGCCAACCTTACATTTTGTACGTTCACCCCTTGAAAAGAATGGGGATGTTGTTGTATCTGCTGGGATTGCTGGGGTGGCATATGCTGTTGACTCGGTTGCTGTTGCTTCTGTTGTATTTGCTGCTGCTTCTGCTGCTGCTGATATTTCTGTTGCTGTTCTAACTGCTTTTGCTGAACTTGCTGTGAGCGACGGATTATGTTTTGCTGGTGTATCAAAAAATTATTCTGTTCTTCCAGTGTCATATTTGACAAATGATCCTCTAGCCTCTCTTTCTGTGTTCGAGTCAGACTCAACATCAGTGTTGAATTAGCAATCTGAATTGGGAATAATATTGAAAAAATATAATTCAATGTATGCAGAGTAAAGTAAGAAAAATCTCTCTTGACTTCACACGGAGAAAGTTGTACAGTTTGTGATCTGATCTGCAAATGAAATGACCATAAAATACTGACAGCACAAAATTAATTCAAAATATAAACTTATGGCTGGAACAGGTTTACATATTATTTTTATTTTTAAGATGATTTTTAAATGAAAACTAACGCTTCTAACATATTTCTAATTGAAAATTCGCATTTGTGATAAAATTTACGGCGCGCAACAATTGGTAACATCTAAAACCAACAAAAATGTTTCACTTGGTATGGCACAAGAAGCAAAAAAAAAAAAACAGTGTGAAAATCCTGCTAAAATTAATCTAAGAAGTTTAGCATGGTAGAGCTAGCATGAAATAAGGTATAAAGATAGGTATTAACAAGTATTGTACAAAAAAAATGCCAAAAAAAAAATATATAAAAAAAAAGCCGTATGATAAAGGCGAGGCAAGATAACAAGCAGGCTAAAAACCAAAGAAACAAAAAATTATTATAAGTGTCATGCATGAAGTGTATATAAACAGACAAGGCATTGTAGGTGAAAAGGGATGTGTGAGCGTCTTCAAGAGTGTTGTTGGTTATTTGTGGACAGAGTTACATGTGTGGTAAGTAATGCATAAACACAGTCCCCAATGGTCAGTGAATGGAAAGAGTGCCGCATGATGAAAGTGATCCATAGGTAAAAAGTGACAGTCAGTTTGGCAGACAGGGTGAGTGAATATGGAGAACAGCCAGATTGTCAGGAGTTGAGATTTGTTTATTGCCATGAAGTCAATGTCAGAATATATTGATGTGAACTTTTATTCTCAGCTGTAATGTTAAGAACCAAACAAAGAGCCTATTTGTTATATATATTGAAATACAAAGCGATGTACTCTGCATGCATACCAAGATATACAAGAAAAACTCAAATACATGTACGACAGAACTTTAGACATGGCAAAAATATTTTAAGATGAAATCAATAATACCTTTATAGGAGTCATAACTTTCACACTATTGGGGTCTTTCTCTTTGGAAGTCTTTAAAATAAAAAAAAAGAAGTCTAAACATTGTAATTTATAACAAATTTTTAGATCTACTTTTAAACTAATGACATTTAAGTAAGAATTGAGTTCACCCCCCACCCCGGCTTTTTTAAAATCATTATACATATATCAACGATAACTTAATACAACATGGTAATTTTAAAATGCAGATTTTAATTAATGGACTGCTTGTCGGTTCTAAGAAATCTGGCATAGGTCTGAACTCATTTTAATACTGTCCATAGTTGTTGAATTTAATCCATAAAAAAATTATCCGTGGGCGCTTCAAGAAAAAAAAAAGTCTTCGTTAATAGATTTTAAAAAAAATTTGATGCAGCTTTAAAAAAGGTTGTGAATAATTTCTGCCTAAATGGGCTTAGAGCAGCACAGGAACTCATCCTTGCATTTAAAAATTTTAAAACGTACCATACCAACAATTATTAAGATTTTTTATTGTTTTATAATAAATTCAATAAAGCCTAAATGCAGCCTATGCTTTATAAGAAGTTTAAAGAAAAGGAAATTATGGAAAGTACATCTAAATTAAAGCTAATATAGTATTTTTATAGTATTTGTTTTAACTTCTCTTTCTGTCTGAATGTTGTTTTTGTTTTCAAATCATGTAACTCCAATTTGGAACCTTTTCTTAGTGAGAAGGCTTAAGTTTTGCACACATGTAGATTCAACATGACAATACGCTATTATTATAATTTCGAATCTGCTAACTAACATCTGGTAGAACTACAAAGCTAACTAGTTTTTTTGTAATGTTTATAATCGGAAGATGCACTATGGAGATTATCATATCAAATTAAGTCAGATGTACTACACCAGTGTGAACAGCACGATAGTGAAGCAATTTTCATCGATTACAGATTACCCAAATTAGGCTATTAAAATGCCCAACAAATAGACCAGGTTTAAAACGAAAAAGTATAAAATAAAAAAATCTGTAAAAAAAAAAAAAATCTTATTAAAAATAAATTCCTTAAATCATTCAAATATTTATATTGACTCATCATTAGTATATAGGGCTTTCTGTTTCTTTACACTAGTTCATAAATTATTATCTATAGATCTAAATCAGAGGTGTGTGGATCTTGAAATTTAGCGTCCGCGGATTTCTATCAATGATCCGCGTCCGCAGAATCTTACATCATTGGTTCGCAGTCAGTCTGCGCGTCCGCATTGCTGAAATTTAGCTGTTTAAATGACTTGAAATTTTTTATAGTAACGCTAAAGAAGATCCGCGTCAGTCCGCGATTTAACCATACAAAGCGTCCGCTGTCAGTCCGCGGATTCGTTAAAGTCTGCGGATCTGCGTCCGCAAGCAGACGCGTCCGCTGTCCGCTCATCTCTGATCTAAATGGGCACACACTTATATTTTATTAGTAATGATAATACACAGTGAAACCTGGGTTTAATGAAAGCCCTAGTCGGTTAAAAACAACTCAATAACTTTGAAAAACTGTCTTGGTTCACAAACAGTGCCTTGGGTTAGGAGATATGGCGAAAGAGAGAGAAAGGTTTAAACTGGACTCAAACAGAGGCCAGGCACTCTAGCTAAAGAGGAGCAGTCATCTAATTTTGAGAAGCCAGAATTAATGAAATTTAAAGCAAGTGGAAGACTTCATCCCAATAAACTGTTGCTAACAGGGCATGAGCCTTATAAATGTAAACGCAATGGCCCACTTTAGGAAAGACTCTCCAAAAATGAAAGCAACAAAATTCCCTTAAATGTTTCTTGGTCCAGAAAGATTCCCAGTCGGCTGCCAAGCAAATCAGAAACTAATGATTGAGAGTAGCATCGAAAGTGACAAATTTCTCATCATCGTCTTCTGGGCGGGAAATATAGATTAAATATTATTTCATTTTACTTTTTTTTTTTGGTTGTCTTAATACGTGAAAAACAGACAATCTTTGCGTTAGGTCAGGTAAACAACTCATCTTGAAATGGACTGTCACAAGTTCAATGTTTCAGGTATCAACTGAACTCTGTGACTAATTAGTTTCTAACTCAAGGAATGACTGCATAAATATTTTTAGGATTTCAGGAATTAATATCAACAGTTCAGTGCATTTTAATAAAAGCTTACTTTTAAAAAAAGGTTTAGATACATTTTTTTTGTCCAGTGTGGTGCTTATATGGAATGATTCATATCCAAAATCCCAATAAAAGAGTTTCGAAAATTCACAGATATAATTTGCATGTGAAACTAATTTTAATGTTCAGCTCTTAAAAATAAAAGAACAATAATAAAACATTCATATTGGACTGCTAAAATCTGAGACTGAACAGGGGCAATAAGGCAGCTTGCTATAACATTCATAGTTATAACATGATTTAGAAAGTTTAAAAATGATTTAATGGGTTGAAGAAATTATTTAGCCTTTATGTGCAGAAAAATATATGCATATGAGGTCTGCATATATTTGGAAACTAAATGCAATTTAACATATGAGGTCTGCATATAGCTGGAATCTAAATGAAATTTAACTTGATTTAAATTTTAAATCTGAAGAAATGATCACAGAGCAGCTAGATTTGAAAGAAGATAAAATCAGTAAAAATAAAATGGTTTACTTTTTAACAAAGTTTTAACATACACTGCATTCAATAATACAAAAAAAAAACAAAAAAAAAAAACTTACAGAAGTAGTTTTGCTGTTTGTCAATAAGCTGGACGTTGATGCAGTTGAAAAAGTGGGACTAGACAATGCCTGAGTAAATACTGCAGTGGTCAACACTGATGATGTTTCACAAAATATTGGTGTTGAACGTGGTAAGTGAACACTTGTGGAGATAAATGAGGCCTGTGAAGCATTCAGCATAGGAGATGAAGTCATTATTGTTGACTGGTGAGCTTGAGTTGTTGAAGTGGAACTGGTTGCCAGGGATGATGCTGAGGATACCATGGCTGGCAGTGCTGTCGTCATGACAACTGAGGTAGTTACTACAGTAGGACTATAAGATGATGCTTGCTGCTGCGCAAGCGTTTGGGAAGCTATGATGGTATCTGTCGTATCACCAAAATGTTCCTGCTTAACTGTCTGAATGAAAGGCTCCTGTTTGACTGGCTGTGTAACAGGCTCCTGTTTGATAAATGTGCCAGCCAATGTAGTGTACTTTTGATTTTTAACCGGAATTTGGTTGGCTAGTGATTGAGATGAGTTAGATGTGGTGGTCGTTGAAAATGTGTAAGACGATGGTGGCCTGCTATGTACAGGTTGAGACGAAGTCACTATCTGAGTCAAATCTTGACTGTTTTGAACAACACTCTCCTCAATACTACTACTACTATTATTAAATAATTTGTTATCCTCTGGAGTCTTTGTTAAAACTGTACTATTTTGGTTTAACCGTACAAGGTTATCCTCTGGAGTCTTTGCTAAAACTGTACTATTTTGGTTTAACCTTACAGTATTACCCTGATTCAGTTTGAACTGTCCACCAAAAGATTTGGTAAGACTAGTCTGATTAGATTGGCTGACAGCTTGCTGTGACTGGTTACTGGAGGAAATACTGACTTGTGAAACTGCCATGTTAGCAGAAGATGTTTGGGGACCTAATGCTTTAGCTTGTTGGCCAAATTTATTGGCAGAAGACTGAAGAATCAGCTGCTGGCCATTGGCAGATAAGACGTAAACTTGCCCACCAGAAATAAATTGTTGTTCAGGACTAAGTGTAACTTTCAGCCCTTGAGGATTTATCACCTGAGCCTTGGGCTGCTGAAATGAGACAGTGTTATTAGGAACTGTCACAGATTTTGATTTAGGCTTGTTACTTTTTGATTTAGTTTTAGTAGTCTGGGGTTGTGGTTTGCTTTTCACTGCTGTGATTTCTGGCTGGGGCTGAGAAGCAGGTGTGTTTTCAAAGAAGGTAAAATCATCCTCAAAAGAATTTAAGTCAATATCAGACATTTCAAGAGCTTGCTCTAAAATACTGCTCATCTTGCTCCCTTGCCCACCGTAATCCGGCATGAGATCGGGCGTTGGCGTGGGAGTTGGGGTGGACGGAGTAGGTGTGGCTACCGGAGTCGAGGAGGCTGAGTTTGTGTTGGGCGTGGGAGTCCTGGCTATTCTGCCGCCCTGAACGTTAGAGACATGCCTCTGATTCACGGCTGTCATAAGGGCGGGTGATGACGTGTTCTTGGACTGAAGCATAATCTGCTGCTGGCCATTTTGAATGACCACATGCTGCGCAGTGGGCTGAAATTGTGTTTGTCGAGTCGCACCCACATTGGATAGTGTGACGCCCCCTTGAGAATTAGACTGCACCTGTAACTGAGGCATTGCAAGACCTCTGATCTGACTAATATTCAACATCTGCCCATTCACAATTATGTTCTGGCCGGGTACAATGCCTGTAATATGACTCCCTGCATTAGGAATTACATTCTGATTGTTGATAAAATTCATGAATGCATTCTGAAAGTAAGAATTTCACTTTCAGTACATGATTGTAAAATGAATATTCAAATGGTACATGGCTACACATTAAAACTGTAGCACTTTTAAGTGACTGTCATAATACACAAACACCACTTACCCGTTGCCCTATTCCAGATTGGTTTATCAACTGGACTTGATTGCCCTGGTTACCTCCAGTATTCACTACTTGTATCCCAGTACCAGACGAAGTTATAAGCGTGGGCTGGGACTGAATCAGATGGCCACTTTGCCCACTCTGATACTGAAGAGAACATTATAAATGCATGTATTCCACAATTTTGCGACAGTGAAAACAGCATTAAAATAAAAACAAACAGAAAAAAAAATAAAATCATAATAACAGTTCTCTGGGTTTATACACAATGTCAGACTCTTATGTTAAGACTCAATAACTCACTATTACTGGAGATATCCCAGAATTAAGTACAACATTTTTTGTTAATCCTGCTTGTTGTGCATTTGCATGTTGAGGTATGGATGCTGTTGGTAGCACTATCTGACGAGTGGCAGTAGTCCCAGGGGCCATACTTGCCCTGATAACGTTTCCTCCACCAGGGTTAATGAGGTGGGCCCCCACTAGAGACGGCGACAGACTTATGGACTGAGGAGCAAAATACTGCATGCGTTTTCAAATTAATATTAAAAAAGAAAAAAATACGTACAAGACAAAAAAAATTAAGTATTTAGTAGTAATTTAATAATTACCTGAGACATATGAGAGTTTGTGATCAGTACTCTTTTGCCTTCAGCCGTCTGAGAATAATATAAAAAAAAAAACAACTTGTTACACGCTGTAAGATCTTTTAATTCAACCGCAACTTAAAAAACGCACACGTAAAACACATCTATCAAGCTGCACTGTTTAGCTACTAAATCAGGCGAATCACAATTTTCATCAGGCACACATAATAAATTGGCAATTTTTAATCACATCTGTTCTCACCTGTATTATAGTAGGCTGACCGCTACCATCAGAACCAATGACATGTGGACCAAAGTTAACATTGACCACTTTAGGATTTTCTATATGTACAGACCCTTGTGTTGGAAACATGCCTGTACCCTGACCACCGTAAATGGTTTGACTCGTCAAAGTCTGGTTGGGCTGAAGAAGTGTTTGTATGGGAACACTGTTCAACTGCTGCACCTGTAGTTAAAAAAAAACATCAATTAAAATATGGCAATGATAAAAAATTTAATAAATTAGTACCATTGGCTAAAAATATATTTTTTTTTTTAACCACAAATTTGAAATTAAGATAGATAATAAACTGACTGATGCAAGTGGAAAAGTCGGTGCTATCTGCACTAGTTTAGCATTGCTTTGTGCCTGGCCAACAGATGATGTGACTTGCTGCCCAGCTGCGGGCACAACATTTTGAAGTCTACTTGCCGTGCTTACGTGTGATGTCCCAGAAGGTGTCAAGTATGTAACAGTACCGCTGTTGACCTGCTGTACTGTATTATTGCCCAATGAGCCTTGAAAGTGAGTAGGTATGCTTAAAAAAAAAAAAAAGGTCCATTACATTTCCCACACCCAAGTTTCAAGACTAAAGGCTGGTCTGTGCACATATAATATAGTACCTTACAAAGTGACTGAACCATTTAAACCATTGGCCGAACATAGCTACAACTAAAAAAAATAATAATTGCTGTTTTAAAAACTAGAATTGTACCTGTCACTGCAAAGGAAGGCAGAGTACTGACAGACGGGCCCACAAGTGACATGACTGGAGATGGTGTCACAAGATGACAAAAGTGTGGTAGGCTGGACAGAGGTCAGTTGTGAAAAGTGGCAGACAGAATAGACAGTCAATTGGAAGACAATGAGTGCAAGGGTCAGTTTGTCAAGAGTTAAGAGCTATGTATATCTGGACATCAATAACTTAATGTAATTTCTGAGCTGAAAGTACAGGTTTTAATATAAAGAAAACTTCTCCTTCAATGTAATGAGAATAGATAGAACTACTTAACTGCATTTGAAAATAGGAACGTAAGAATGTACATGGGCCACACATTTTCAGTAAATTGCTCATTCTTAATACAACATGGAATAAAAGAAAAAAAAATTCACCACTTACTGAACTTGTAGTTGACCTCCAATAACATTAGGTTGTGACTGAACCATGTGTGCAGTTCCGTGGATTGTAGTGCCAATGCTTGTTCCGTTAGTGCCAACAACATTAGCATCAGAAGAGTTAAGGTCATCTGAGTGTATCCCATCGAGAAACATATCACCCCAAGACTGATAGAAATGTATAAAATAGATTATAATCACTAATGATAGGACAGGTGGATTAACAGTCCTAGAAATCACTAAGAGAATAACTACAATGTAAAAATGTCAAAGATTTACTTACTATGTCATTAGATTCCGGCCCTCTAAAAATACAAAGAAAAACATACAAACATTAATGTATAGGAAAAACCATAAAGGTTTCACTGTTATACACATATATATACATCTATTTATAATGCCAAGTCTTTTTTTTTTAACCTGAAGTGTACATTCCACGGAAATGGTGAGTACAAATTCTAAATTTTTCCTTGTTAAGTTCTTCTGAACTTTAAAATATTAAAATATGGGTGTATTCAATCTTAATTCATTTGATTTAAAAAAATGTTAAACAACTTTATTGGTCAGCTTAAGGGGGGGGGTCTCTCTAAATTTGGAAACAAATCAGACGAGGCGTAAAACATGTTCCCTTCCTCATCGCAATAAAAAAAACTTTCATCTATAAAATTATTCATTATGTGAAGACGTTGATAAACATGGAATAGAATAACAATAATTAGAGTAAGTATTGAAATTTATGGAGACTATTTAAGAGACAAGCCATTCATTAATGTTACAAGTCTGAGGAGTAAATAAAGTAAGTTTCTCAAATGTAGCATTTTATCTGGTGATATTTTTTACATGATCTTCTCTTTACATGTTTCTATAAATAAAAAAAAAAACACAGCCACATAACTTCAAATCTGTATAAAACGATTTATATAATATATCTATTTGAGTATAACCAGAAGTACCGTTTGACCCCGAACTTTATGATCCACCCCCTATTTACATAAATCAAATAAGTGTCGAGTTGCATCAAAAACATTTGAGCTTCTAAAAACTAAGAAAACACATACATTTTAAGCAAAAATGATAAACTATAAATCTGTAAAAAAATGTTTAAGCTATTTATTTCAAGACTTGCTCAGAAAGGCACCCTGTGTTAAAAAAATCTGATTCAATTTAGTGTTAGTATAAGTATACAGACCAGCAAAATTTTTTTGATCAGTAGAAGTATTTTTGTCATTTATGTATATGCATTTTAGGTTTTCACTGTTGCACATTCGATAAATATAAACATGTCCATTAAATTAATAAGCTAATGAAAGGAGTTGAATTTAGTATAAATGATTTCCATTTAGCGCACTGAATTATACGCTACATAAATGTCATTTGTTGGATTCATATGTGGGTGGATAGGTGGTTCCAATCTATTGTTATTACTTTTTTAAAGATATTTTTTAAATAAAAAAATATAACATATTTGTATTGATATTTTATATTAGGTCTTGCATGTGCATGAGAAAAAATATATAACTCAATTAGGAGCATGGGATACAATTTTGTTTTATCCAACAAAATCAGGTTAAAAAATTAAGAATTGCATATTGTTCTTTAGTAAACATAGATTTTCGCTGGGGTTCAAACTAGTCTATGTATAAAAATAGACATGTTATAATTTTAAAATGCAAAAAAAAAATTTTAACTGGAGAATAAAGAAAAAAATTTACTTGTTAAATTCTGCTGAAGGGAATGTAAAACTAGTTCCGTCCCCATCCATGATATCAATAAATAAATCTGAAAAGAACAAAATGAACAAGTTTTTTAATAAGAAATCAAGACCAGTATAGGCTAGACAAGCAGAAAAACAGATTTGTTTAAAATAAAAAGGGTAGGTCATAAATTAGCTGTACTACTAAGATAGATAAGTGCTAATTAAAATAATATAATCCATATTTCCCCCTGATACTATTACTAGCCAAGTGGGGATATTTGAAAGAGAAAAAAAATGTCATCCCAAAGATGCAAAGTATCCACTAAGATGTTATGCTACATGTACTTACTATAAACAGTTAATAGACATGAAGGAGTTTAAACTTTGTAGACCATCTTTTGGTCGCTTCTTCTTCATTGCAGTACATCCTAGACAAACAATAGTATAACTATGAAATAATGTCTTACAAAGTTTTGATTTACTCTCAAAAATGTTTCTAATAGCAGATGTATATTAACCAATTTTCGTAAAGTAAAACCAAGAACATGGGTCAACGCCTTTTCACAAAAGTGTCCACTACATTCGTGGACATTGCGTCTGGCTCATTAAAAATACTTTCAAAATAATAAACTGTGCCCACAAAACAGAATTAATAACCCTCAAAAAATTAACTGAGAACATCATTTAAAGAAGTGCATTTAAAAAAAAAAACATTTTTACAAAATATTTAATTGCATTCCTTTTTTTTTTAAGTTTCTTAAAATGACTATTGCAGATTAGAGCATGCTGAAATTTTAACATCACCAAGTAATTTTTAAGCTGCCACTTTAACCATTTTCAGCACACAGAAAATGTGAAAATAACTTACTAGCAATGACAATTCAATGTTTTAACTGATGCAAATACTGAGTATTGATGTAAATAGAGATTTACAAGAAAATCATCATTATGGCTTGAACTTAAAGCTGAGGTCAATCTGCGCTTTAAACAATTGTTTACAAACAACATAAAATAAATGTTTTGTAAATAATAAGTAATTACTATCTATTTTTCTAAATTATTTCGAAAAAGTATGCTTGTGTTATAAGTTATGGTGAACTAAATACAAGGCCTAGTAAAATGTCAGACCAAAAATATAATGTGATTGATTGATGCATAGATGCCAAAATACTTTACTAGTTATTTCTATCAACACTCAATTCTGAATAGTATAAATCAAAATTTTATTCATAATTTAATCAATTAGAAATTGGGGCCCAGAAAATAGGTTTTTTTGTAGTACTGATCTTACTAATAATTGCACAAGTGTGGCACAGTGTGATTTGTTTTAAAATTGTAAATACTGAATTATTAATAGCACATTTAGGACACTTTTAATAATACAATTTTAAGTCAGGTTTCTGATACAGTCAAGGAGGGCCTATATTTAGTCAGTGAACTCTAAAGTGACTCAGGACAGAGCAGGTCAATTAGGTTTTATGTGGAATTTTAATACTCCAACAGTCGGCTTGAGTAGGAAGTATGTTTCAATTGTCTGAGACGACAATTAAAAAAGTGCCTATGGTCTGGACCTAGTAGAGACAAGAGATGGTATCATTTTTTATTTATTACGTCTAATGGCAAATCACTAGCAATGTAAAATGGCATTATGATATGGCACAATATCATACATTTTTGTATTATTATAGGCAAAGCTTACTGGAATTTTAAGGCACGGGCATTTGACCTAAATAAAATTTAATTTCAACGAAGTAAACAAATGACAAACCAATTGATCATATTGTCCTTATCCAGGCATTTTGCTCTGACAAGTTTTACTATCGTTATGGTCAATCCTTTTTTCAATTACTACAATTGGTTTGGATGATCCTAAAATAAATTAAGTATTTTTCCCAATTCCGATAATGGTGTCTAGGTCGTTAAATTTCGCCCCTCGCCTCTCTTTCGCCTCTTTTCTTGTATTTTTCCATGAATAGACGAGCCCGTAATCTTATGCGCAGTAGCGTCGGATAATTTTCGTGCAGTATATTATTAACCAACAATTACATATTATATTCATGAAAACAAATTAGGCCAAAATGTAAGTTTACACAGGCCTAGACAATGATTTGACTACGAGCCTTCTAGAGGCTTGAAATTTATCAGCGAAATAATATTCACAAAACACTCACCGTCATGTAACGTTCCAAGGTACTGTGGGGTTCTCATAATGCATATCACGGCCAATGTCAAAAGATTGACCTTTGACCTACTTAGATTTTCTTAAAATTTGAAAGAACTACCGATCGGATTTAGATTCCCATCCACAAGAAGAATCATTTTGTTGTTCTTGATATAATGTGTGTTTAGCCGTTCTTATATATATTATAGTTATTAAGTTTGCCTGTGCTCCAGAAAATGTGTTTAGTACCCAAAAATCCATGACGTCACGACGCGTGACGGCGTCGCGGTAGCGAATGACGGGCAATAGTTAAAAATAGATTCAGTTGTGGAGGGCTAGGGACTAGAGAGCCTAAGAGACCCACCCTCTGATTACTTTGTCACTTTGTGATTGTGTCCTTATTTTAGAACAGTCTATAAATATATAATAAGACAGCCAGTATTCCCATGTTGGAGAAAGTTGAAGTCCAGCACGTGGCTTATGATTATAGCAATGAAAAGCCAGATTATACAAATATAAATTTAATGCTCATGTTTTGATGACGTAGAGCACACGGAAGTAAACATCTGCCGTCGACTATTTTTATTTGTGTCAAAGCTCCATGAAACTCAATGACCCCAAACCTTATGCATGTGAATGCGGCAGCGTATGTGCTTTATGTTATATATAAAAATAACTATTTAATTTAACAACCTTAAATACCATTTGAAAAGATTGACTTAATTACCTGAACACTCTGTGGAGCAAAGGGCTCTGCAACCACTCTCTAGCTCACTGTTTTAAGTTAAGACTAAGAGGCCTTTTTCAATTCTATGTCTGTTTGCAGCCTTGAAAAGATTAGAAATAAATATTTCACTATATGTTCCTCTCAAAGAAAAAAAAAAAGAGTCACATCTTGACATTAATTAATCACAGTATGCCTTTCTCAGTGTCTGTATGAACATGTCCAATGGCAATAGTCAATGACGTTCTGATTATATTCAATGATTACCAACATGATAGATCACACTTACATAAAAAGTCTATCTGTTCAATGATTTTAATGAAGAAAATAAGTAAATGATTTAAGAAAGTTATGGCTTAGAGACTTAGAATTATATTACTTAAAACTATTATATATAAAAAAAAGTATTATTATGCTACTTGTATTAATAACTCTTTACGACTTTAGTCTGGTTATGAACTTTCATTCCAGAACTCTGTTTGTAATCCAAATTGTTTGTAATATGAAACTTAAAAAATCAACCAAACATACTAATAAAATGAAAGTGAAATTAAAAAAAAATTAGTCAATCTTTCCTACCTAGAAATGATGTGAAATTTGCCCCTTTTTTTGCTGTTCTAAATTATTAGTTTCAGAAGTTTCTTGGCAGCCATCTGGGAATCATTCCGAATCAAGAAACATTTTTTGGTGTGCCATCATTTATCTGCAATATTTACCCCAAGGCACTCTTCGTTAGCAGAGATACAAAAATTGCGAGGTTATTGTTTGAGTTTTGTCTACATTAGTATTGCACAATCTGATTACATGTCATTGAATTTTAAAACTTGGAAGTCACTTTTTTCTTGTTTCAAAATTTTGTTTAAATTGTTTTGCCACCCTTACCAGGATTTTAAGCCCCCCCCCCCCAACCTTCCTCGCACCATAGTAGAGCACTGCACAACAATGACCAAATTGTGGTCACTGTCAGTGAATAATTTTTTGCTAGTCTACAAAATAAATTGGAATTTATTTGTTTTTATATTGATATTTTTTTTTTTACTGACAATAAAATAAAAACTAGTATATTTGAATACATTCAGGAATGTACACAAAGTTTTTGTAAAAATTAATGAAAGCAACCAGTTGCTTTATTGAAATTCATTTATTAAAGATGTCATTATTAATATCTTTATTTTGAAGATACACACACATTCATGTGAAACCTATAAATTAAATGATCTGTAATAATGAACGAATAAAATGAAATATATAGTTTAGTTATTTATATCGTGGCACATTGACATCAGGTAAAGATAGTTAGAGGCCTTTCTTTTCACTATGCCCTTTTATACCCAACATATTTATGTTTAAATAAATAAAAAAAATCAATGCCAAGATCAAACTTAACTAGAAAAAGATGTATAACCCTAGTCGCTAAGAAACAAACTGCGGATTTCATCACCATCATGAAATTCAGCTAGATTAAATAAGGGAAATAATCCAACAATAAAAGCCCTAAAAACAATTTCTTGGGATGTTTTTAAAAGCCTGCCAACTAATTTAAAACCAAAAAAAAAAAGAGTTTAAAACAAACATTCTGCATGGCAACTGACAGTCTATGAATCAGTTATTTAGGGATGCCGCCATCAAATCCTGAGCCTCTAACAATCTCCGATTGGGGCCTCCCCTCTCTTAAACACCCAGACAACTGCTGTGATTTGACAGCAGATTTTATACCAGTCAGAATTCCTAAAGGCATGGTCTCTGATGTTGATTAAGTTTGTGGCAGGCCTGAGTTATTCATTTTGCATTGTCTCCCTTCCTTTTTTAATCTAACCATTCAGAGTTGAACTGTTGTTTTTTTATGGTGGAAAAAAAATTGTTTGTGAATAAGGAACTATTTCATATTGAATAAATAAATAATTGGATAACGAAAATACATTTTGGTTTTGAAAAACACATTTTTCAATGTTTTTAAGTTGAAGAGTCATATACTTTATTACCTGTGATAAATGTTGCTTTAATCAGTATAGAAATTATTTCCAACTTATATTAAAGGAAACTTAATTTTGATTATCTCGCTATTAAAATTCAGTAAACAGTAAGTGATTATTTTTATAATATTTTTCTTATACATGTTAAATTAAGGACACTTTTCATTCATATTAATATATCGGTATTCAAATACCATTTCTAAAAAAATTTTTAATTACTTTAGCTTATCAATACCAGTTTTAAATCGGTACCTGACTTTAGTTTGGGAAGTAAAGGCTTTTGCTGGGCATTCTGCTGACCACACAATCCGTTTATTTGCTGTGATTACAGAAACAGATGAATTCAAAAATTCATCTGCCCCAATGACCCTTTAGGGCTAAAAGAACTTTACTTACTTTTATCAATCTTTTAAACGTGATTACTCTTAGAAATTAAAAAAAAAAAGTTAATTGCTATATGTAAAAAAAATTGTTATCAGATAATTTACTTTGGATTTTTAACAGCTTAAACTGTTATAGATAAACTCTTAACATTTTGGATAATGATAAAATACACCATTCAAATAAGTTAGAAAACAGTGACCAAATGTTTACGTTCAAGAGATTATTTGAAGCATTTTAAAACCATTCTAGCCTAACCCACACTGTGAAGCATTTTAAGCTATTCTAGCATGACCTAAAACGATTCATTTGTGTGATGTTCAAGAAACTGTCTCAGTGACAATTGCACTTTGTTTAACAAGTAGCGTTTTATTTTTATCTTACAGATTGAAATACGTGTGAGATGGCCATGGAAGAAATACTACAACACATCGGTTGCGTCATTAAATTCATTTGTCCAGCAGTGCAATATGACCAATCAGGCAGTGGAATACTGTTTGACCCCCAGGAAGGACTTATTCTTGCCCATGGTTCCTTGTTGGCTAGTCTCTGTTTGTCTGAGGCAGCCTTAGCATCTAAAATTTATGAAGGACAGTTTATCAATGACAAGCTGCTTGACAACTGTCAGTTTAAAGCTCTAATTGACAGCAGGTGGAAGAGTTGTTCAAATGTTTGGACTTCAGCTCAAGAGAAAATAACTGATAGAGAAGTCTCATCAGCCAGTTTAGCTCATACTTTTCCGAACATCTTCTCATGTAAATGTATAGGTGCGTTTAGAAATGTTGCATTTCACTCTGTTTTATGTAAAATTATGCCATCTGAAAATTGGACTTTTGATTCCACCCTTGCTGACGATACAACACGGAATAGCTCATTCATCACAACCGACTACAACATTAAAAGAGAAGAGTCTGTAGTTGAAAGCCAAATCGCTTACCATTTGCTTAGCTACTTTTTAATTTTTAAAATGGAGCCAGTCACATTACCTGATAAAGATGTGTCAGCCAAAATACATAATTTAAGGAGAAATATTATGAATGATCCTTTGTGTTTTATCGGTGATTCCGCAGAGGTTATAGCCACACCCTTCGGTAGCCAGAATCCTTCTGTATTTTTTAATACTTACAGTCATGGTGTGATTAGTAATGTCCATGGTGCTTACGATTGTTGGATTATTACAGATGCAAGATGTATCCCAGGTTCTGAAGGTGGTCCACTATTTACAGCCAAAAAAGATCATGCAAAGTAAGTAAACAACTATTCTATTGTTTGTTTAGAACACAGACCATCCATTCCCCCTCATTGTGTCTAATAGAAGATAATCGTTTATTTGGCATTTCAACAACTTTTCCAAGTCTTTAAATAGTTTCAAAAACACTTTCGATTGGTCAACAACAGAGAAGACGCCATCGTTTAGCGGAGTATGTGATCTGGCTAAAAATTATTTAAAAAGAAATAACGGGGAGCAGTTTAATTGAAGTTTTATTACAATAACTTGATATCGCAGAGTGATACAAGTCTTGGTGAATGTTCATTGATGCGCAAATGTAAGACTTGTTATGCAAGTCAGGAAAATACCTTATGAAAAATATAGACACAATGTTATAATGTCAAGACGCCTCAGCAGACTAGGGAAACATCTTAAAAGGACACCACATAATTTGGATGATACATTCACATCATCTAGATACGTCATTAAATTAAATTAGTTTTGATTGCATTAAGAGGGGAGTTTTTATTGATACAGATGGAGTTACTTTTGAAACAAGATAAACTTGTACTTTCATAGTACATGTATCACCAAAAAAAAAAATACACTTGGAAGCTAAAATTCTTTTTAGTATTAGATTATTTTCTTCATTCAGTCAACATCAGACTTTGACTTACTGTCTAATATCTTTTACCTGTCAAAACATTTCTTTGATAAATTTCAATATTGAATTAAAAAAAAAACTAACCCTGTAAAGTGCTTTACAAATTGATTTTGATTTTTTTTTTTGGAAAATATTAAGAGTTTTAATGTAAATTATTTTTTTTTTAATTCTTAGATGCTTAACTGGAATGATTGTAGCATCATTATGTTGGAAAAATAAAGAGTGGGTGGGCTTCTCTCTAGCCTGCAGCTTAAAAAGTATACTATACTCTTTGTCGGTGTATTCTAACAACATTGGTGTCAACTTTAAAAACTTATACAATGTGAAGACTTACCGTCAACATTCACTTAATTTTTCACTAAATCAAAAAAACCACTTAATGAGAAATCCAGGTAAATTGATGAAAAAAAAATAATAAACTTCAGACCTTTGATTTTTTTTTAATCTTGTTAAATTTTTGACGTATAAAATTTCATTCTCGTATAAAACAAACAACGCTTGTCTTTCTACTAGGTCAGCACCCCACCACCATTCTGGCATCAACAGTTTTAATCAGGGTTGGCGGTACGTGGGGATCTGGTGTTATTGTCGACAAATCTTTTGGCGTCATTTTGACATGCTCTCACGTTATCAGACATTCGCAGCACTATCCAGGTAAGATAGTGGGAAGTAAAATGGAACTTGCATTCTAAATGATGCTTATCTTTGCCTTTTTGTTTTGTTTTGAAAGTATAAAATTCTATTGATTAGAAGGTACTGGTTTTCATTGTACATTACATTGTTTTGTTAATTGCTTTCAATAATCTTTTCCTCATTATTCTTTTGTCAGTGATGGTAAAAAACATCAAAGGATCTGTAGAACACAGAGCTGTAGTTATTTTCAGTCACAGTGAACGACCCCAGGAGCCATTCGACATTGCTGTTCTGTTGTGTCCTAAAGTGACATCAGACATTCTGAGCATTGAGGTGCCAGCTATACGACCTCCTAAACTAGGTCAGTCTGCCACAATGGTAATCAGTGAAATGTTAACTACAGTCGTGGCAATTCTTTTTATGAATTGGTATTTAGAATATTCCCTAGGCAGCAATTTAGGAACGTCTGTAGTCTATTGGTTAATGAGTTGGTGACTCTCTTTGTTTCGCCGGTATAGTATTATCGATTTCACGTTGCTGTTGAAAACCCGGAGCTAATATTTTTTTTGTAATGTACTATATATAATATAATTTTCTCTTATTCCATTTAATATATTGGGCGATAAAATTTTAAATGGGGACTGAATTGTGTTTTTTCACGACTGGAGGGCTATATAAATGCTAAACAATTATTTAGAAGGTCATAAACAGGTTTTATATTCTCTAGATAACGTTTATTTTAAAGAATCTTAATTATTCAGTAACTGCAGTACATAAAGTCACTGATAAACTGTGATAAATGAAAGTTGAGGTATATAAGAGGAGGTTAAAAAAACTAAAGGCCAACTAATGTGAATGCAAATTATTTTTATTTTAGGAGAAAAAGTCACAGTTGTCGGTCATGCTTTGTTCAGCTCAGATCTTGAGCTGCTGCCCTCTGTCAGTTCAGGAGTCATATCCAAACTTATCAATATCCATGGGCAACTAGTCATGATACAGGTATTTTCTAACTGCCATTGACTGGTACACAATTGTTTACAATTTAGCCACCATTCTTGTTTCAGTTATGTTTAAAAAAAAAAAAAATAAATAATACATTTGTTTTAAACTGATCCTCACAGTCCACCTGTGCAGTGCACGCAGGCACTAGTGGGGGACCATTGCTCAGTGAGAGTGGGGACCTTGTCGGCATAATGGTGTGCAACACAGTGTAAGTTTTATTTTTAGCTTTGACTTACATTTGTATTCATTTTTCCCCTCTAAAGTCAACGGCCTTTTCCTTCAAAGTGTTCATCTGTAATAATTAGGTGCAAGTTTATCTGGTCCATACAAATATTCATCATTGCATTCATCTCATTTCTTGAATTACTTTTCTCATTCATTTGAAAATATTTTCTCTGTTAAATTTTAGTTTCACTAATTATGTTATCCTATTTTGCTAAAAAGGTGGCCTTTTTTTTTTCTTATATATTCCAGTGACAAGGGAAGTGATTCCAGCTACCCTCACCTCAACATGAGTATACCAGCAATGAACTTGCTGTCTGCTCTCAATCATTTTGCTAAAACCAAAAGTAAGTGTACATGAATGTATAGAGCTTTCCTTGCTTCTTTATTAGTTGTTTTTTTTTTTTTTTGCCATGTTCTATTGTTGCAGTAATGTTTACTTCTGGACAAAAATTACTTAGAGATTTGCTTATCATTCATGTTACTTTATTAACTCTTTCCCTGCCTCACCATTTTCCTCACTGGAACCCTGACATATTTTAGCTCACTTTTCCCAACTCACCCCCGCCAATATAAAAACTTGAAATTCATTTTAAAATAAATTTTGGATAAGATATTAATTTGTAAATAAGATGAGGGTGCTTGAGCAGCAAAATGAGGCCCCAATGTGAAAGAGCTTGAACTGCAAAATGTAGCTCGGGTAGGGAAAGAGTTAAATAAATAGACGCAAGTTATTGTGTTATTAATGCTGTTTGTTTATATTTAATTAATCATTAACTGTAAAGATATGTACATTATTTATTTAACACAAGTACAGACATAGTAGCAAGCTATTGTTTTCTTTATTTATGTCTTTGCATGCACCCCTGATGTGATTTTTGTCATATCTGAACTGTGATAAATAATTTTTATTTCCATTAGATAGAACCATGTTTCGTACATATCATCTTAAGGATCCTGTTGTGAAAAAGCTTTGGGCATTAGACAGTTTAACTTTAGGTGAAATCTTTTTGACATTTTTGTGTGTGTGAGACGATTCAGCTGTTTATCTTTAGCTTAAGAAATTCTTTTTCGACATTTTTTTAAAAATTATTTTATTGCCTGATTTACAATGAGACAAAACAGTTATGTATGTTTCAACAAGCATTTAATAACAATAAACATAGAAGATCATGGGATGGGATCAAATGTGAAAATAACTGCTCAGTTCGCTCTCTGTGTGCCACAATGTTTGATTTAGTCTCTACCCTTAAAAGAATCTGATGGGACACTCACAAAACTTAGACGAATACCTCACTCACATACTGTAGACTCAGATTAAAAAAATAATTAATGAACATTTTAGTTTATAAAACAATTCACTGGCCAGAATAAACAGTTTAAGCAATGCCCTCACAAGTTTGAATCTCACTGAAATCTGTGTCTTTCAACAAGTGAGAGATTCAACACCTCAATGCCATGCAGACATTTTGAAAAATAAATTTAAATAATTTTGTATTAAAATCTGTTGATACAAATGGATGTCCTAGCCCTAGAAGAGTGTCAGACTTGGTGTCATGTCAGACCTGGAGGCATGAGGGTCATACATGACAAATAATCACAAGTATTGCTAAAGTTTACAGGCAAATAATTAAAATTGCAACGTAGAGTCAGAACTTGAAGAGACCACAGAATATAAATTATACAGAAAGCGCATCTACAGTCGTCTGTGTTATTTTCCTTATTAATAGTGTAGCACCTAAATATTGGTAGAATAATACACACATTTGGTGGCTATCAGAAAAATTAATTCAAACTAATACTGTACAATTTACTCTTTGTGCTAAGAATTGGGACTATCCAATGTGGCGCCTATCCTCAGTGCCAGCCCCTGCACTGCCAGACAAACTAGGAGATCCAGTTATTACAGCTGGATATGCCTAACCAAATCTTAAGTTGGAGCTCCTAGAATTAATTTATTTTTTGCGCCTCTGACTGATATATCTGGCTCGATTAAATAGCTTTGTCCTGATTATTATTTTTATATAACAAGGAAAAATACTTTTTGGCTGTTAGTTTTTTTTTAGCTAATTTTTTTTTTTTTTAAGATTTGGCAGTAAATTTATTTTTGACTAATCACTTTCATGAATCTGTAATTTTTTTTTTTCAGCAGGAGATTTTATACAGAGCAAGTTGTAACAACTAAATGGGACATCTCAACTCGTTGGCAGTGCTTCCAATTATATTGTATTATTGATGAAACAGGATGTAATTTTTTACAGAGACTGTGATTGGTTTGTTATTGTTGTTAAAAGTTCTGTAGAAATTTTCGAACATTCTTAAAACAATGACTGTGATTGGTCTGTTATTATTGTTACAAGTTCTGTAGAAATTTTAAAACATTTTTTTTTCCAGCTGTCAGTATTATGAACTCTTTTTACCCTTTTATTTTGTCAGCCTAAATTATAAAGTTTGGTTATTGGCTTGTGTAGATCATGATATTTTTGTGGAAGCTGTGAGAGATGATAAATTATATAAATTACAATCTCCAAAAGAAAAATAAAGGGTAATAACTCATTTATAAATTAAACTCAAATGCTGACACATAGTTCTATTATCTTTGTGTTTGCTTCCTCCTGGAAATTTTGTCGGTGCAAGTTAACTGAAATATGTGTATGTCGTTGTTTGCCTTTTTGTATGTTATGATTTTTTGGTTTATTTTTAAATTAAAATTTTCTAGAACAGACCGTCTAGGGGTGTAAACCTCACGACTGTCAATCTGAGAGTTATATGGTGCCTCCATGGCCATTGCACTTTGTATAGGATTTAAATTTATCTCTGGGATGACAGGATCCCCGATCAATTGTTGCCTATTAAAAACTTCCCGGGAAATGGTATCATACCCGTACAGCATACCTTCTAAATACATTTAAAGAACTTTTTTTAATTTGATGATCAAAATAGTTTTGCTCCATTACAGAAACAAAAATTTCAAGAACTACAAAACAGTCTCAGCAGTAGTTTATAGGATCTAACTGACAAACATCTTTTCCTTTTAAGCACTTAAAAAAAAAAATGTCTGCATTCATCATCATTGTATATATGTTTCTAATTTTTGTTGATATATTTTGATAAAATTACAAAGATTAGAAATATTAAAGTGTCAACCTCATTCTGCTACATGCTTTTTTAAAAATGAATTGATGAAATTTCAGTTTTTAATAAATATAAAGCCTTTTCAAGCTTACACGCTGTGTTATATATATGATGCAATGCCAGTTTGTTACATTAAATTAAATATTACTTAACCAAATCCAATCCGGACTTTTCTTAATTCTTACAAAATTTGTCCAGATTCTTTAAAAAAAAATTAATTAATAGCTTTATAAAGTTATAAGAAAATTATAAGTCAAAATATACTTTTTGAAAACAGTTGAAATTTAGGGTGGACATGCTGCACACTGTGGTGACATATGCCTTCATTATTACATATGGTATTAAAGCTGAGTAATATGTCGAAGGAATCACTGATGTAGGACAAAAGAGCTGCCATAATAATTTTTTTTAAAAGATCATAATTTTCTGGGTATTTTTTTCCGCATAAGGATATTGTCAGTCAATTTCTTTGAACCTTCTCAAAATGTTTTTGTATAATAGGGATAGATTAAGTAATAATTATCCTATTTCTTCAGGAAGAATTTTTTTTTAGTGGGTTGAAATGAGATCTTTGCTTACACAGCATCTAATTGATTCATTTGGAATTGAGATTCTTTACTTTATCTGAAATTGGGTCTAAAATTAAATGGGCAAAAAACAAACACAAGCGGAATGTGAATCGAAAAATAATCTTTATTAAAATTGTTTTCTATATATTACGTCGTAATGACTTGTTTATATTTGTACAGTAAATATAAAATATTTTCTTCTAATATCGATAAAAAATCAACACAACATTCATTCAATACAAAATTCAAACTTTATGCTATTGGCTAAATAATATTAATGTCAGCATTTTGATAAAATAAATAAATCTGATTCACTTTAAACTTGGAAAAACTTTCCCATTAGGAGTTTATCACTGCCATGTTTGTATTAGTATAAAATTAATGTTAAGATTTGGCGCAACGCAAAAAGTAACAAACCTAAAAAAAACAACCAATGGTAATGGACTTCCATCATGTTCATTATTTGTTTTCAATATTAGTCACAAAATTCAAATTAAGAATGGCCAAAAGAGACTTTAAAATATGTTTAATGAACAGCACTAAAAGCTGGGGAAAATATCCCCGACCCTTTTCAGCAGCAAAACAATATTTTTTAAAAACAAATCTAAAAAAGTAATCAGAACATTTATACATTAGCCATTAGTACACAGTAAACAGAGATATTCTGCCGTGTATTCATTTCTTAACAACATTTTTTGTGGTCTTTTTTTTTTTTACCGAAATCAAAAATGTATTTGAAGCTGCAGAGAATCTCTTTAAAATTTCATTTCTCACAAGACTAGCATGATTCTGTTTTAAAGCAATGACACATTTTTACATCAACAAATTTAAGGAAAACAAACAACATTCCTAACCAGCAGTGCTGTATCTAATTGCTACGAATCCAAACAAAAAAATTTAGTTTTGAATATCACAATTACGAAAAAAAACAAAAAGGGAAAAAAATATAATAAGCTGTGTTTGATTTGAAGAAGTGAATAATACATGTATTAGTACTTTGCTGAATATTGCAACGAAGTAATATGGCATAACTTTCAGTTATAAAAATCTAAATAAACCATGAGGTAAAAATAAGTTGGTTTAAAAAAAAAAAAAATTCATGAACAGTTATCAATTTAAAACCAATTGTAACAAAGTTGATAAAAACATCCCCGCAAATATGTTTCAAATCATAAAAACATTTTTATATAAAACTCTTGACAAATTTAACAATATGTCGCACATACTGAAAGAAACAGCCAGAATTATAAAAAAAATTATCAGGCTGTCTGTAAAACTTAATATAGTTCATTTAAAAAAAATTTGAGTATAAATAAATTTTCATTACAGGATCATAGGGTAAATATTCTTTACCAAAAAAAAAAATTGTTAGAAACTGACAACATCGCAGCATTTTTATGTGAATACTTTCTTTTGGCCAAGATTAGCAGAAGTTCAATCACATCTTTATTTTCAACAATGAAACAATTAAAAGATTAAAAACAAAAAAAAACATCACTACCTTGCTGTTAATCAATCACAAAGTACAGAAAGAAAATTGCACTAAATGTACTTGCAGAGGTCAAAGAAAAAAAAATGAATTCCAAAATTTCAAGGTGACAGAAAAATACACATTCCAATACCATGGATGTTGTCATGGTGATAACAAACAGACATGCTTGTTTATTCAATCCATATGCTGGTTAAAAAAAGTGGGAAGAAATGACAACTAGAAAAAAATTTAAACCGGCATGATATAAAAACATCTTGATGTAAAAAAAAGTTAATTTGAAATAACATTAACATAATGAGAGTCATAACACAAATTTTACAAAAGTTTAAAAAAATTAAACTAAATGCGTTCATTTTTTTTTTGTTGTTTCTTATTTTTTCGTAGTATTTAAAAAAAAAATAATTAAGAGCGTAAAATCTTAGCAAGGTGAGGGGGAAAAAAATATGCTTTGGCACACTGGGAGCATTTTTATCTTGAATCGTCTGATGTCGAGTCATCGTCTATGTCGTCATGATAATCATCATCATCGTCATCCGAGCTACTGGATATTGTGGGATTGTAAGAGAGAATCCGTGCGTCATAGGCTGGTTTGGGAGCAGGTCTGTGTTGATAGGTCAATTTGGGTGGAGGCTTTGATGACCTCACCCTGTCAATGACAGACCGAAATCCGCTTGTCTTTTTTGAATGTGCTTTCTCCGGCACGGCCTGGTTCACAGAATTCGAGCGGGGTTTGACTGGGTGTGATCCTGGAGGGGGCTTTCTCTCTATGTTCAAAGTTGCCGCTATTTGGGTCTTTCTTCTCGCAGCATTAGGCAGAGGTGCTATATCTGACTGAAAACTCTCCAGTTTTTTTGACAGCATAGGAGTTGGGGGTTGGCCATTTTCCTTTCTTCTTGACAGAAGAGATGAAAAGTTTCTATTCTGACCTGAATTGCCATTGGCGGAATTATTTCTATTTTTTCCAATAGGTGGCTTTGCTCCCAGACCGAGAGGCTTTTTCATTGAATTTTGTGATATTCCATTTCTGTCTTGTACACTGTCATTTTTGACAGCTGGAACTGCTCCGTTTCTGGTATTCCTTGTGTTTTCAGCCAGTTTTTCTGAGCTAGATGAAGAATCTGAATCGGAGTCTAAGGAGTTTGTTGACTCGCTAGAGTCAGAGTCAGAATATAGATCAGCTCTTGCATTCTGACGCCACATGGCAGCCAGAACAGAATTGGTTTGTGTTGTGCCAGGTGTTTTGCTGGTGGCACCACTTTGCTGGGCCTCAACAGGAGGAGGGGCAGCCTGTAACAGCATCAGGTAAATTATTAACACATCAACAGCATCAGGTAAATTATTAAACACATCAACAGCATCTGAACATAGGTGACAGCTTTATTTATTTTTTTTTCTTCTGTACCATAAGCACAACAATAAAATAAAAGTGTTAAAAAAAAAGAAGAAAATCATTAACAGCTTACTAATCGAAAAGTTCCTTCAGACTGAGTTATCAGGTCCACCATATCTTCTTTCATGCCAGCCATATGGACAAAATTCTGTAGATTTTCCAATAACTCTCCTGTGAAATATAAATTCCTGATTTAATATTTTTTTTTCAAACTCAACAAGTGCATAACAGTTAGAATAACTTTACCTTCAGCTACAAAATCTTTGGCTCTTTTCCCATGTTTAAATGGCCCCACGGTTGTTCTATTAAACAGAACTCTTGGCACAGTCCACCGAACTGTATCAATGATGCCAGCAAAAGGCTGAACCTGATAAAATAGCATTTTTTTAAAAAAAAAATCATTAAGTTTAAATAATCCATCACTCAAAAAATGACAGATATCATTTAATTTTTTGTTTAAAAGTCGGTTCCAATCCAGCTAAGTCTCTGTCAGGATGAGATGCTATCACATTACCATTAATTGGGCCGTTTCGACAGTTCCCTTTTATTATTCCCAACAAAATTTGGGCCGCTATGAAGCTACTACAGAAAAATGTAGCAAACTTTTACTTTTTTAAAAAATATTCCGGCTGTTTGATTGGACAAACTCCAGGCACAGAATCAATGATGTCTGCAAAAGGCTGAATGTGATAAAAAATATCTTTTAAAAAAAATCATCAAGTTTGAAAAATTGACGTATGTATCCCCCCCTCCCCCCAAAGCTCAAGACCCGTTATTTACCTTTCCCAGTAAATATCATGTACACATTTTTAAGCTGACCATTGACGGACGGCATGTAAGAAGATTATTAGTGCCCAGGCCTGGCTTGAGCCCCTAGAGCTTCAAGACTGTAGAAGAGATCTCTACAACAAGGCTACCTTGCCTCAGAAAAATCATCACGTTTAGTCTGATAAATAAAAATTAAGTTAAATAAGCTATCTTTAAAAAAAAAAAGACATATCAAATAATGAAAGAGAAAGTAAGTAACTGCTTAAGAGACTAGATTATACATTCCGCTTCTTTCTCGTGAACTTTTCAGTCCCTAAAACAAAGAAAAGAACAAGCAACTGCTTCAGAGACTGGTTTAATACACCTGCCCCCTTTCCAGTGATTTCTGCAGTCATTGTAACAGAGAACAGATGAATTTTGCATCGTTGTTGTTTTGTGTAACACAGTGTTTTATTACCTCCAAAGATGTTCCGAGAATTAAGACCATGTCCGTCTGCAGCATGTCTTTTAAATAAAAATAAAATCTCTTAGGCAGTTCCTCACCAAAGAACACAATGTCTGGTTTGATGGTTCCCTGGAACAATATGGTAAACATAACTACAAAACATATCAGTATTCATGGTGTTACTGCTGATGCTATCTGATCATTGTAATAATGATAAAAAATGTAAAGATATTTTTAAAAAAAAACGTGCTGCATGTGAATTTCCGTTAAGATGTCAAATTGTTCAGCAGCGAAAACGAATCTGCTATATGCTAAAAGTAATTGAACCATTACAAAAAGATAAAAGGGAGACAAATGTTTACAACTTACATAGCAACCTCTTTTTTTACATTTTGGCAGCTTGTCATCAAATATAGAGTCCTAAATACATGAGATCAATAAAAATGGTAAATTATGTCACACTTTTAAAAAAGTATTACCGTATTTTTCGCCGTATAAGACGCACTTTTTCTTCCCCAAAACTGGGGGGGGAAAGTTGGTGCGTCTTATACGGCAAATACACATTTTACATGCTATCATACACTTTTAAAAGAGGGGTAACTCCCGGAAACTCCAATTGTAAACATGATGAAATCAATAGTCATATCTATTTACCTATCGTTTTATGTATTCGGAAGATTAAAATTAAAGGTGCACTTTAATAAACCGAAATACGTTAGTTAAAATGTTTCTGTGACATTATTAACAATATTAATACAATCTCAATGCGTAGTTTAATTGTAACTAATTATTTTAGTATTTTACTATATTAAAGTACTCACGGTATGGGATCGCCTTCACTATAAATAAAAATCGCGCACCAAGTGAATGTGTAATTGAACGGACGGTGAAGAAAGGGATAGGGACGGGGAAAAAAAAAATATTGTTGTTGTTTTTTTTTCATGCTGCAAGTATTTGGTTCAGAATCTTTTTTTTCTAGATTTTCCTCCTTTAAAATTGGGTGCGTCTTATATGCCGGAGCGTCTTATATGCCGGAGCGTCTTATACGGCGAAAAATACAGTAACTATTAGGTGCCCTTAAGATTAAGAAGGGATTGATTCAGAAATACAAATGTATGTACATATATATATATATATATATAGATAGATAGATAGATAGATATATAGATATATTATGCATGTATTTAGATATCACTAATTATGAGAGAATTGTGTACTTAGATTGAGACCATGTTAATTTCTGCAACAGTAAATGGCTTTTTTATCAAAATGAAATAGCTAATTTTGAAGAAACATAATTTACCCTGAGCACCTCTTCCCTAATTTTAACACATCGTCTTATTGGCTCTCATGCACCACAACTAATTCAAAATAAGAAAAACTGGTGTTGTTGGAAAAATGTATTAATTTTTGTGTGGAAAAAAATGATTTTTAGCCAGAAAATGCCACTCCCACATAGAAAATAAACAATGTCTGAGAAACAACTAAAATTTTCTCTTATAAAGTGTTGAATATTTTAAAAATCTTTTTTAATCGGTCCATTCTTAATCTAAAATGCACCAGAAGTTTAAAAAAAAGGACTAAGTGTCACATTTACTTCCCTTTAAACTTTCGAACAAAAAGTACATAGTTAATTCTATTCAAATTTTAGAGTAGAAATGGACTTCATCAAAACCAAAGATTAATACTTTTATTTCAGATCCCCTGTATTTCTCGTGACAAACCACACAGGTAGCTGTAGAAAATGTTCCATGAGCTTCAACTAATTTGTCAGGCGGAACACCAGCCACTGGAAGAAATTTTGAAAGAATAATTTATTTTAGCTGAAATAACAAAAATAAAATGTAATATAAAAAAACTGAGTTACAATGAACAGACAAAATAATAACCAATGACGATGAAATCGACTCACGTCTTTCTAAGCCGTCGATATTCTGTGTATACATCCTCAGTAGCATGCCTCTGTCGTTCAGCAGTCTTGCAAAGTAATGTATATAGTTTGGTCTGTATTTCCCAGATGGATAAAGTTCTTTTGCCAAAGCAAAAAAAGGATGAGGATTGTGATGGAAAAAATCAATATCAAATATGGCCTCTGGATAAGGGACATTATACCGCTGTAGATTGTCATAAAGTCCGGTGCCAGGGGTTCTAATCATTTTGAGAGATTGTAAGAAAGTGAATCAGTGAAAGATAAATTACAGCTTAATTTTTTAAAAATAAATTATGAGCAATCCTTACTGCCCAAGCAAATAAAAATAATAAAATTTAGGAAATTCTGGCTTGGGGCTTGAAATTTAAAAAAAGTATTGTGTCAAAATTTCCCTGACTTCCTTTTTTAAAAAATATATAATTATACAAAAAAAATTAAGCCGTTGAAGGAATTTATTTTTAATTGCCATCAATAATATAAACACATTTCAGACTTGGACTAAAATATTTTTGGCAAAAAATTATTTTTGTATATACACAAGGTGACTGTGAGTATAAGGGCTGCCACTGATCTTACCCAAATGTAAATGGGTGCACACAAATGGAAAAAATAGCCTGATAATTCAATATTACCTCACCTAAAAGTGTTCTTCAGTTTAAAAAGCAACAACAACAAAACAACTAACATGCAATAGGGGGTGCAGGTTTTTAAAAAAAAAGTTATACACACCTGAAGTCAGGAATGCCACTTGGAGTAGAGATACCAGCACCAGCAACAATGACAACATTCTTGGCCTGTTCTTCTTTCAACATGTTGGCCACATCTCGTAAATGTCTCAAAATCACACAGCTACCATTGGAGCCAAATGTTCTCCTAGAAGATAAGAAGAATTATGACTAGGTAAAAAAAAATCATTCTGGTTATTGGGAATCAAATCTCATTAAACTTTTTAAAAAAATCTAATTTGCAGAGTTAACAGATTAGACAATCCATAGATTTATAAATTATATTATCATCATAATGATTTATAAGGAAGCACAGAATCAGAAAATAATCCAAGGAATAATTTTGGTGACGTAATTTCAAAATTATAAAATCACAAAAGGTCCCAAAAACTGGCATCACTGCTAATCATGTCTGAAATATGTCATAAATAATTGTAAGTTTAACCAAATATCTCATTCCTCAATTTGAAAATACTATATAAATGATGCAAAGAGTTGAATCAAATTAATTATTTTATGCAAAAAAAGATATACCGTATTTTTCGCCGTATAAGACGCACTTTTTCTTCCCCAAAACTGGGGGGGAAAAGTTGGTGCGTCTTATACGGCAAATACACATTTTACATGCTATCATACACTTTTAAAAGAGGGGTAACTCCCGGAAACTCCAATTGTAAACATGATGAAATCAATAGTCATATCTATTTACCTATCGTTTTATGTATTCGGAAGATTAAAATTAAAGGTGCACTTTAATAAACCGAAATACGTTAGTTAAAATGTTTCTGTGACTTTATTAACATTATTAATACAATCTCAATGCGTAGTTTAATTGTAATTAATTATTTTAGTATTTTACTATATTAAAGTATTCACGGTATGGGATCGCCTTCACTATAAATAAAAATTGCGCACCAAGTGAATGTATAATTGAACGGACGGTGAAGAAAGGGATAGGGACGGGGAAAAAAAAAATATTGTTGTTGTTTTTTTTTCATGCTGCAAGTATTTGGTTCAGAATCTTTTTTTTCTAGATTTTCCTCCTTTAAAATTGGGTGCGTCTTATATGCCGGAGCGTCTTATACGGCGAAAAATACGGTAACACAAGTAATACTGTAGGTAATGAAAGTATTAATGTCAGGGTAAACTAACCGAACCAATCTCTAGCTGACGATAACTGTTATAATTAAGTGTTTTGATTTGATTGGATGTGGTAAAAAAAGGTATACGTATACAAAAATTAAACACTTGAATTAATTAGGCCTACATGCTTTAATGATTATGACCAGACGTCATGAAGAGCAGCTCATCAGCCCCACCCCCTCTCCTCACTCATGTTCTCATGCTATTTCTCAGGAATGGCATATGGCTCCCCATCGGACCCTCATGCTGAAGTTTGATTCTTTTTATGTTTGTCACACAACACAACAGATTGCGATATAAATCAAATGATTACCGAGTTTCAAACTGCTTAGGTGTTCGAGCTTGCTGACCAAGGTTGAGGTCTTGCATGGCCGCAGTAATGCCTGAATCAGAGTCCGATTGATTTCCACTCCTACCGTGTGTTCCATATCTTCGTACTCTTGGAGGGCTGGGACTTAAAGATGGTGATTTATCAAATCCCTCAGTCCTCATCTGGCCTGTTTTAAGACATAATTAATGAGTTTACTCAAAAATTTGTTTAAATATGATTAAATATAATCAGATACTTCTGCAATTCATGTAAAATATGATAGAAAAGGTTGTTTAATCTGATAACAAGATTAAGAAATATCCTTAAACTCTATATAATATATATTGATAGTGAAAGACATCAGTTAGTTTTCGACTTAATTAATTATTTATTACATGAACCGATACTTCTTTCTGTTGTTATTATAAAATAACATATTCAAAAAAGTTGTAGATTCCTTTATTGTTACAATTCAATTACACATCATGAGTTAAATATAAAACATTAAATAAAATAAATATGTGCCATTTTTGAGTGTTAATAGAAAAAGAGCTTCTAAAAATGTATTGTATGCCCTCACTCTGTGTTACAAATATTTTTTTTATTTACATTTATCATAATTTGTCATTACTCAGTAAATTTTGTATTAAATGTTGCCTGGGAAAATCTAAGATATTTTTGGAAGTCAAAGAGTTGTGTACCATCACATGTCTATTTTTAGTTATTTTAGTATAAATTGGGTTATTAGTTTTCAAGTAAATTAAAGGGAGTTGTGCAGATTATATAGATCACTCAAACAGGTTGTAAATTATTAATTATCATTTCTAGTAAATTATAACAACATCCAATATGAAATTTAATTTAACTGATTGCATATACATGCAGGCATCATCTACAGACAGAAGTGTCTTGAGACTGATACTCATTATACTCCACTTTGTAATAACATCGTTTTATAATTATTTAAATGAAAACTACCTTTTAATTTTATGCTGGCAGATGCAGCTGCCATAATTCTTTTCATGACTTTGGCATGCTGGAAATAAATAACACTATGCTGAACTTGTTTAAGTAAAAAAAAAAATACCCAGAAATATCAATGTTTTGATCGAGAATGTAGAAAGTTAAGCAGCCATAGTTACAACAAACCAAAGGGATGTAAGTGAATTTGATAAGTACCTGTTGCCATTTATAGACAACCATACGGTGTAACAAAATGCTGATCGCCGAACTATTTTATCGGAGTGTCTATGTGCACGCCTGCCCTTGCCAATAAAGAGCAATGCGTGCACGCACCCCTGTTGCCAATAAGAAGCCCTTATTGGCACACATATCTATGATTAGAACCAAATCATCACATAATAGAATGATTTATTATAACAACAATGGCGCGATAATTTTTAACACAAAAACCGAGGACTTTTTATAAAGCGATGTATAATAATCTTTGGGACTATTGGCTGGTGAAACACTATGATGTCATGATGGTGCCTGTTAAAGAAGGTGTGAGTGTCATTCAGTTTTACGTCGCGAACTCCAAGTTATTTGACGTAGCCTACTTCATAAGGCCCATTTGGCCATGGAGGACGGGTGAGAATGTTGAAAGAACTATCACCCAAATACAAGAAAATTACACGTCATGATATTGAACTGTATGTTAACCTTTGTTCAACACTCACGAGCTTCTAATTCTATCCTTGAGACCTTGACCTTGATATTTAATCTTTTCATAATATACGTAATATTTGTGTGTGGCACAATGATGTATTATTTATTATCGATATCATCGAATAATGATCAAACGTTTAATTACAAAGTGAAAAAAATATAAATAAATAAAAATAATTTTGAAACTATGTCGTAAATTTAACTATAAATATATACAAATATATTTAAAAAATACATCTTTTATTTTTTTAATATAGTAAAAAAGAAGCTGTAAATAGATCATGATATGATGAATCCCACGCATTGTATTGATTAAATATATAATATGAAGAATAAAAGGTCGCACATTTACTACATAACACACTGGCGGCGGAGCAGGGGGGGCAGCGGCCCCCCTAAAACATTTAAGGGGGGGGGGGCGGCGACCCCCCTTGAATTTCCAATCTGCCCCCCCCCCTAAAATTTTAACTTTGTTTAACTTTTTCACCTTTGTATATTCATTTTAGTTTGTATGTATCATTTTCTTTTTCATAATTCATTTGATTTATTTCTTAAATTTAATATTTGAAATAAATTATAATTAATTTACATTTTACAATAATCACATTATTGAGATTTGTTGTGGCATATTTTAAAACTAGTTGCAAGTACCCGGGCAGAGCCCCGGTTTAAAATAAGGTTTTTTCTTTATTTAAGAAGCGTAATTTGACGTTTAATTAAGATTTAAAATAAGAGCGTAAAAAAGGGTTTATTTGCATGCAATAAAAGGGTACATTTATCTTGTAAGCAATGTGATACACAACAATTTTGTTGGCAATTCCCACCGCCCCCTCTCTCTCTCTCTCTCTCTCTCTCTCTTCCCCACTCTTCTCTCTCTTTCCCTCTCTCCCCCTCCCTCCACTCTCTCCTCCCTACCTCTCTCTCCCTACCTCCCTCCTTCCTTCCCAGAGGAATAGCGAGGGGGCAAAACAACTTGCGCCCGGGGCATTTACCTTTTAGTACCATTTTAGCTGCCCCCATTCGAAAACCATATAATATTGTATGTAAAATATACCATTTGGCGCCCCTGAACCCGGCGCCCGGGGACATATGTACCACCCGCCCCCCTAGCTACGCCTCTGCTCCCTCCCTCTCCCTCCCTCTTCCTCCCTCCCCTCCATCCCCCCTCCATCCTCTCTCTCTCTCCCTCCCTCCCTCCCTCCCTCCCTCCCTCCCCCTCTTCTCTCTCTTTAGGCATGGCTGTAGCAAAAGATGACAATGGATGAAGGAATGGAATGTAATAATTTATTAAGTAATGTGATATTTGGTTCCCCGTAAACCAATCATATTTATAGTAAGTTAGCTATGTGGGAGAGAAGCTTGTAAAACCTGAAATCGGGGTAAAAGTTTGCCAATTTTCATGTCTTTGATATCCAAAATAATTAATTACAATTAAAGTACCCATTGAGATGGAACGAAACTGTTTAAGAACATTCCCCATGTAATTTTGTGTACGTGTGCCTAGTGGCTCAACCAGCAAAAAATGCTGGGGGGAGGGGGCTCACATATTGAAAAAAGACAGTTTTGACGAGTCTTTTTTGTAACTTTATACTTGTAAATTATGTATTGATGATTGGTCTGGATTTTGCGCCACCTGCGTGTTCCAAAATTTCACGTTATTTGGTTGTCTGGATCTTTGAGGTTTTTAAGGGAACAGACCCAGAGCAGATACGGTGATATAACATCTTGGTATTGTTGAGGGGCTTTACTAGCGCTGGGTGGACACACCGGGGAGCTCCCCCCCCCGCCATAGGGGCCTTACCGGCGACCCAGGGGACGCTGGGAGGGCACCGACCAGCCCACACCGGGGAGCTTCCCCCGCCATCCAAAACGTAGGTTCAGGCCATTCTGGACTTCATCCCTAGCTAAGACACGCAGCTCGAAAGAAATGCAGAAATAAAACGACTGAGGTGTGCCGTGAGTAAACAAACTAATAGAGCAGGCCTCTAGAAGCCAAAAGGCAGAAATGGTCAAATACTTGCGAGAAGTAGGACTTAAGAAAATTTTGTAAAACTTGACTAATGCGGGGATGATTAAAACTGCCTATCCGATCCAATGGAAACGTACGTATTTAGGTCTGATAGTTAGTGATAGCAAGAAACGGTCAGTAAGCAATCTAAAACACTGGACAAAGTCAGATTTGAAAAAGAGAAAGCCGATGTTGACACGGTGAGTTTTGTCACGTTCATATTTCAATGAATTGCAGCCAGGAATAGTCACATAGGGAAGGCCCACGGTAGTAAACTCGATCAGCAATGATATGGGTAGTGAATCTGGGGGTCAGTAGAAAGGAAAAGCTACTCCAGTTTATCAATCGGACAAGGGTTCGCACAAGCCTAATTGAAGCCAAGGTTAGGAAAGGTAGTGATCCTCTCGCATAATGTTTCCTAAACTTTCGACATCTTGTACCCACTGATATTTTCAGAGTACTGGGTCACTCACTACAGTGGATTTCTAGGCATACAGACGTGCCTAAGGAATGACCGGGTCGACTTCCTAGCGAGGTCATTCAATCAGGGCCGCTTTATCATATAGGCACAGTAGGCACAGTATGCACTGTGCACAAGGCCTACGGACTTTTCAAGGGCCAACGAAAGCCAGAATGGCAAATAAGTGCCGGTGCATTCTTGAAAAATATTAAAAAATAAAATCGGGGAGGGCCTACGACTTTGAAAGTGCCTAGGGCCTACGATGACCTTAAAACGGCCCTGCATTTAATAGGTAGACGCCCTTTGTGGGTGATGCAAATAACCCACTAAACGGCGCTTGTGCCAAGCTCCTTGAGTTTGAACGCAATCAGTGATTCTCGAGTCGGGACGAGGGGTGACGGGCAAAAATGTCGGGGAAGGGGGGGGGTAATGTCGTATTTTAGAGAGATGTCTTCAGTTTAAAAGAGATACAATAATAAAGATACCCTTTTATAAAGAAGAGCTCTTTGGGTAATTAAAAACTAAACCTAGCTTAAACTTAGTGTGCACGCAGCATCAGCCCTATTTAATAGCAGCGTAAATAATAGGTTTATGCAGTGCTCGATTTAAGAAAAAACCAGTGCCGGGGGTGAAAAACAAATTCTACAGAGCCGGGGATAGATGTCTATGGTTTCATCTCCGGCAAGGATATATTAGTTAAAGCAGAGCCGGGGATGACAGTTCTCAGTGCAGGGGATATCCCCGGCGGTAAATCGAGCCCTGGGTTTATGTCAACTAGTTAAAAGAAATATCATTTACCGCTGTAAAAAAAAATTATAAAAATGAGAAATATTGCTTTCCACCAAAATCAATTCACTTAAATTTAAGTTTTTACTTTAATTTATTAATTTGTTATTAAGGAACTTTGGATGAATTATCTTTCACGATGTTAATTTTGCAAAAAGTAGGAAGGCAAAAATCACCTTTGTTGACTGAAAACGAAAGTAGAATCGGATTAAAAAAAAGATATATGACTAATGAGAGCTACTTATGGTAACCCTTTTAATATGCACAAACTACTCTATTGACAATGTAGTCTATATTGAATCACAAACATAGTGTGATATAATAATAAACCATGCCATTGATGTCTTTGTCAATGAACTCAATGTCTTATATCAATGACAATGCCATGCATGCCGCAGTTACGCTTAGCCTTAGACGGCTAAGTGTTCGACTGGCTGGCTCATCCCAGCTCATTAATTCACGACAGATGCTCAAAAGCCAACAAAGCATTAGGACTTCGTCTGCTTAGAACGGTAGCTTATTTTCATAATTAATATTAATTACTATCTTTATGTTATAATATATAATATAATTATTACAAAGATAGTAATTAATATTAATTATGAAAATATTATTTTAATTTGAACATTTTAGTATTTTTGATACATTTATTACAATTTAGGGGTTTAATCTTAATGATAGATTTGTCTAAGACTAACTTAAAATGCTTAAATTAAGCAAGTATGTGTTTGGTTATTATATTACAGGAAGGTCTAATTTCAGATGTATTCATAACACTAAAACATGTTTTTGTTTTACAGGTTATAATAATATTTGAACCTAAGACAAGGTTAGTTATCTCAGTGTGATTGAAAGAATTCTGCTTCATCAGCAAATGAGCACCAATGAAAAAGAAACAACAACTAATGTCTTTGTGGATTCAACTGATTTTCAAACAGAAAGCATGGCTACCGTGTCTTTTGAGCCAAAGGATACAAATAATGATGACCAGCCTGTGTCATCACAGTTTCAGGACAGTTCTGACTCCTTGTTATTGAAAGCTGGAAATCAAGATGAAAGAAAACTGTTTTACATTGATGAAGTTTTGTCTGGCATTAAGGTGGGCCCATTTCACTGGAGAATGATGGTGCTGGTGGGGGGAGGGTATTTTGCAGTCTGCTCTGAGATGATGCTATTTATTTTTCTGACCACATCTCTGAAAGAGGAATGGCGACTTGGTTACATGGATGTACCCTGGCTTCCATTCTGGTAACAATTGAAAACAAATTTTTTTCTTCTTAAACTCACAACACACTTTTAAAACATTTTTTAAGGCTACTTATACTTTTTTTAAGGCAACTTATACTTTTTTTAAGGCACTTTATACTTTTTTAAGGCTACTTATACTTTTTTTTAAGGCAACTTATACTTTTTTTAAGGCAACTTATACTTTTTTAAGGCAACTTATACTTTTTTTAAGGCAACTTATACTTTTTTTAAGGCAACTTATACTTTTTAAAGGCAACTTATATTTTTACAAAGAAGTTTATTTGCAATTAAATTTAAACATCTTTAGTGGTCAATTAATTACAGGGACTTCACAGATCATCTGTTATTTAGTTGCAGTGTGCTAATTGAGCTAATTACAAATAGACCTTGAAGATGTCATTTAACAGTGTAATTATCTTTCAACAGCTAGACATTTTCTAAATTATTCCACATCAATCAGTTTTGATTGCAAATAAACAAAACAAAAAAAATTAAAAGCACAAATGCATCATTAGATCTATAATGATATTTTATTTAGTACACTATTCGCATGCTAAACTTTTCTTGGTTGAAATAAGGAAGGTGAACTGTTTTGTCTTTTTTTTTTTATTAAGATATTAAGTTTTGCTCATATTTTTTTTAAAAACTGTAGTGACTAAGGGATTTTTTTTTCATCAATTAATTTATCTTTGGCTAAACTAGATTATTTTTCATTATTTAATCGCAGCACAGGAATAACAGGTATCATAGGAGGCTACATAGCGGGGCTGTTAGGTGACAGGTATGGACGACTTATTCCCTTTGTCTTTGGAATGATCTTCATTGCTGTTTTCGGAATAGTTTCAGCTTTTGCTACATCATTTCCTGTATTTATAGCATTTCGCTGTATGGTAGCCATTGGCACAGGAGCTTTTGAATCTGTTGGATTTGTTTTATTATTAGGTGATTGCATTTTTTTTTAGTTTTTTTAAAGATTCTTAGTTGTATAATTTATTTTCTGACTGTAGCATGCTTTTTTTAAAGGTATTATTTTAATGCTTTCAAAAAAATTCATAATAAAAATACTTTTTTTATAATTGAAATTTGTAACAATAACTTGCATCTGTTGAAACAAATGCCTAATTAACACAAAAGTGATCTCCCCTGCAATGTCTCTCTCTCTTGTGTTGTCATTTTACTCTTTGTGTAAACATTGGTTTTCCCATTGTTATGACATTCGGTGTCAGTTCTCTCCCTGCACTAAACTAAGTGAACTAAATTTCCTCATTTTCATCTCTCTTTTCATTCCATTAAATTACAACACATCTGCTTTTTATTATGAATATTTTTTATTTTTTTAAATTGTCTGATTTTTTTTTTTTTTTTTGCTTTTAAAATAAAACCAAACTTTTAGTCAGTAACTTTCCACTTTAACTGTATTTTAGATTTTTAAAAGTTAGAAAAGGAAATTATATAGTCTGGAATCATTACTTTGTATTTTTTTGTTTTTAAAACAATATATAGACAACTGACATGAATGAATGGTTTGAAACGATTAATTCAGTGTTTCCAATGATTAATTCAGTGTTTCCCAACCTTTTTTGTTCTGTCGCCCACCAGAACCTTTGAAAATTCAGTAAAATGTGCGACTGTCACTAACATTTCATGTGGCACAGAATATCAGGAAATATGTGAAATAAAATGTCATCTACTTCATTTATCTCTTTCATTTGAATTTATAAATAGATGACCAGGCTGTGGATTTATATAATTGTGTAGTTCAATTGATCTAGTGTTCTTAGCTTTGTCTGGGAACACATTTTTTAGAATGATATGGGGTTATTTCAGAAAATGAATATTCTCTTGAGTAAAGACTAGATCAGAACCATTGTTAGTTTTTTGGCAGCTGTAAGGAAAATTACCTGTTGGGGGCCTATAAAAAATGAAATTTGAAAGGAAATGGTACTGGAATGAAGCCCTTATGGCAGGGGGACATGGGAAAGAAATCTCCAGGAAAGTTTGCACGAAACAAAATCCACAAAATTACTTACACAAATATAATGGATAAGGGAATTTTCAAAATGCTCCCCATGACCATCCAATGTTTCCCCTGATGGGCCTCTTGTTGGGAAACACTGGAGTGATGTGATTTCTAACAAAAAAATTACCGCCTTGTATATGTCAAAAAATAACTTTTTTTTTTTCAAAAATTTTAATTATACTATTTTTCAGAGTTTCTCCCTAAACGTTGTAGAGGGTCTCTTCTCGTCACAGTAACCTTATGTGGAGCTTTTGGTGCTGTTACCGCAAGTGGATTGGCCTGGCTGATCAAGCCCCGTTTAGGGTGGCGATGGTTTGTTGGATTCTGTGCCTTACCTGCCATTTCAATTCTATTTTACCAGCCTTTTGCTTTCTTTGAGAGTCCTAGATTTTTGTTAGCATGTGGTAAAAAAAAGGAGGCAGCCAAATTACTGAAGGCAATGGCCAGGATTAACAAGAGCCACTTGCCAGATATTGGTATTTGCATTTTAATATTAAATCTATTTGATTATAAAAATAATATATATTTACAGGGGTTCTTGCCATCAAATGATAGAGCTAAAAGGGGCAATAAATCTTGGAAAAAAATTGATATAGTGATTTAGAATAAAGCCCTATACATGTATAATATATATGAAGCTCTTTGCTCTGCAAGGAGTTCAGTTAGCAGCTAGAGTATAGCCCTACAGTTATTAGGAGCTACAGTGAGCTGTTATTTCTTATTCCGGTAATTAGTGGCATCTTTTATTATTAATATCAATTTTAATTATATAAACAAAATAAAAACATTTTTGAGTGACTGTATTGATGTGGACAGTTCTGTATTCATGTGAGCTCTTGGCATTTATTTTAAGAATTAAAAATCTTTTTTCATGTTTTTAATTTTTTTATCTTGTAATAAAACTTTAAAAATAATGTTCCTCTGTACAAAAAAAAAACTTGTCATAATTAACTAGTATAATGACTAACTGCTCAGTCACTTTTAACTCACTGACCCATTCAGATTGACTGCGATTGCTAATGAATCAAATGAAATAAAGCGGAATACCATAATATTTTGGAACTTGGTTGTGTATGAGAGCTTTTAAAAATTAATTTTCATTTAAAAAAAAAAAGTAATGAAAAATCACTATGGAGTGGAGAAAAAAACCTTATAACAGAACTGTGTTAGAACAGCGTTATAACAGAACAGCAGTATATTTTTTTTGTTTAATGATATGAGTTTTATAAGTTATCAATTCTTACTCTTGAAAAGAAAACTGCACTTTATAAAAAAGATTATAATAATCAATCCATTTTAAAGCTGTATAAATGTTATTACACATATTCTCCTTTTTATCAATTTCAGAAAAAATTGTTTGCCCTGCTTCAACCAAGTCTAAGTTTGTGTTGTTTGACCTGTTCAACAGGGAACTAAGGGCCCGGACTCTGGTATTCTCTATGATATGGTTTTTAGAGGCCGCCGGCTACTGGGGTGTGACAGTGTACCTGCCCGAGTACATGGAGAGTCTGGGCGTTGACCCCTATCTGAACATGTTCTCAGTATTTATAGGGGAGATACCTGGGATGTTTCTGGCCATGATATTAATTGAAGGTCACATGTTGGGCAGAATTCGGACGCTGAGGTGTTTCTCTGCTCTCACTGCCGGCTCCCTGTTTGTGTTCAGCATCATACCTCTTGAGGCATTGAAGGTGGTGGTCATCATTGTTTGCTACTTCAGCATGGTTCCAATATACTCGATTCTGAATGCATTCACACCAGAACTTTATCCCACTGACATCCGCAGCACAGCGATGGCTTGGATGAATGTGCTTATTGAAATACCAGGGCTTATTTCTCCGTGGGTTAGTGCAAAACTTTTGTCTAGTGAGATACCTTGGCTGTACCCTGTCACATGGGGAAGTGTCTTTCTAGTTCAGTGTGCACTGACTCTGGCTATTAAGACTGAAACGGCTGGCAAAGAGCTAAGGGAATGTTCCAAGAAAGATAATGCTTAGAACATTTTAAAAAAAAGGTTTTGAAGTTTATATTTTTTATGTTATTCCATTCATGTAATGAGAAGAAAAGAATCTGCTTTTCAATTAATAAATTCTTAGTTTTTAAAGTATGTTTTTTCTGTGAGCTTTTACTTTTATAGCTTTCCTTTTAAATTATATTTTTCACAGTGCTATCTTTGCATTCAATGTACATATAAAAAATGTAATTTATTGTTAAGTACTTGACAAGGCTGCATTGATTTGTTGACTATTTGCATTTATTTGCGAAACATTTTATGTTTATGGAGTGATAAGGATCATGAGACTGTTAAGTTAAAATCATTCTTGTTTTTATAATTTCATAAATTGATTATAGTTTAGGATACACTGATTATACATGTTTCAGTTTTTTTTTAAATATTTCTATGTCTTTTTGAACTATTGACTTGTTTTATATGTAAATGCGGGTAAACAATTGATATAGAAAAAGAAAAATTCCAAATATATATATTTTTATGAGTGACCTTTTTTTTTTTTTACATAAATTAATGTATAACTTAATTGTTTTATTGTGTTGATAATTGTTTGTTTTGTAAAAAAAAACAACATTTTTGCTCAGATAGTTTATGTTTACAGATATTGTGTTATTAGAATTTAATACTCTTTAAAATAGGTCATGTATATACTTTTAAAAGTTTCAGCACATATCAGGCAACGTTAGCATTTTTAACTGGATATGTTAAACTTTAGTTTTTTAAGGCATTAAATGATTTATTTAATTTTTTATAAGTTGTCAATTTTTTCCCCATGAAAATCCATTTGCACCTTCTTGTATTTATAGACCAAGTTTAAGTGTGCATCTCAATGCAGTACAGTATTAAATATATGTTATTTGGTTTTACATAGTTGTTCAACAATTTCATCACCAATTTTTAATTATTCATGTACCGTTCCTGTATTTTTTTATTATGTGAGAACATTTTTATGAAATCTTTTTACAACTTTTCATTTGTTTCCTCCATTTTTATTGATAAAGGTTATATTAAATTTTTTAATAGCTTTTAAGTTACTGTAAATCATTTAAATTGGTTCATTTTGTTAAAACTTTCTAAGACTCTTTAATGATTCATAAACTTAGTTTAATTCAAATTAAACAAACAATTTTGTCTGTAAAAGTTTATTAATTGCATGTTAAATGTCCTGCTGATGATCTGGATTGTAAAGGATTTCTTTGTTTTTGGTGGCTTTAACATTTTACTTATTGTGCTGCTTGATGGTTCAGTCAGAAACTGTCAGTTATAAAATTTGATTTAGCATGCCACAGAGCTAGACACAGTGTCTGGAAAGTCAAAGGCTAGTAGCATTCATGGAATGGACCAGTTATTTTTTAAATGGCATAAATAAATCTATGATTTTACCAGGCCCCTATAAATATATGATGAAAATTGGTTAGTACAAAAGCCTCATGTTACGAACACAACAAAGTCTTCAACTGCTTAGTAAATACATTAACTAGTTTTTTTTAAATTGGACTTTTTAGAAACTTTTGTTCATCAGGGCCTAAAGATATGAGCAATCAGTATTTTATGTGCACAGGTTAAGTCCCTTCATAAAATCTGTAGTTGTAACAACTAAACAAGTACAGATTTAAAATGACATTTTTTACACTGATTTTTATTGGTTATATTATTTATCTAATGTATTTTGTGCATCAATAACTACTGGAACAATTTCATTTTTAGATTAAAAAAAAAATTAATATTTTTTATGATTTGTGTTTGTTGACTTGTATTTCGAATACTTTTGGAAGTTTAGATTATCTAAACTCGCACTTTGCTCCTATTGCAGAATCACTACTGAGTTCAAGAGGTATTAAATTATTCATCAGTAACTTATTTAACAAAGTGGACAGAATCCCACTTATTAAATGTTTTTTTTTACACGAATGAAGTAAATTTTAATAAAGAAGCAAAATCAAAACTTGGTAATTTCAATTGTTGAATTTTTTTTATTCTTGACTGAAATATAGAGAGAATAATACAATAACAGGAACAGAACATCTTAGTATAGTATACTATAATAAACAATCGTGATTTGGTCAAATATCACTAATACTTTAAAAAAAAAAAATTGACTTTTAAGTGCTTAATGAAACAGCACAATCAATTTAAAAAAAACTACATTCAAAATTGCAGCATATCACGCTCAATCTGAGTGTAATGGTTGATTAAAAAAAACACACACAAAATTAGAACTTATCTCTTGTTCTGGCACTGACAGCCAACGATATAAAAATGAGGAAGATGATGGAGGGATCAATAAGTTATATTAATATTGTGCTAAGGATCACAACACCTGCATGAAGGTCACAGTGAAATGATGCTTTTAAAATAGACCGCAATTAAACTGTGGCAATTAAACTGTGCTTGTTTCTTTGCCAATGAAAAAAAAAAAATACAAGTGAATGTATTTATCTCCTATGATGTCACTGGCTTTTCATTTGTTTTTCTTAAACATGGTCAGCTTTAAAAAAAAAATTTATGATTAAAAAAAAGGACTATAAAATTATTTTCCATAAAAAAATACATGTTTTTTTTAAATATATTGTAATAACAGACAATACAATTGGAGAAAAGTATATAAAGAGCCATTGAATATTTACACAAACCATACTTAATTATAAGGTAAGAAGCTGGAGTAGCTCTATATTAGTAATTTTTTTTTTATAACAGAAAAAAAAAAACTGAGCAAAAAGGGTAATTTGAAAAACACAAATATCAGTCAGTTCATCATCACAAATAGAACTGAAATACAATGACACGAAATGGATTCTCAACCAGCCCAGAGATGGAAACATATGACAAAAAAATGCTATACCTGTAAATAATTGTTTTTTATCATGCTAAGATTTAATAGCTGTATTCTTTAAATTACGTAAAATTATTTTCATATTTTAAAACCAATGTTTTTTTTCAGACAAAAAACGGGTAAGTAATAGGCTACCCTATAAAAAAAATAAATTTGGATATGGTTTAAAATTAATGAAAATAAATAAATAATTAACTGGAGTTGCACAAGGCCTGTAGAATACAAGATTGGGGTAAATGTGGATGTTAATCTGGAAAAAACCATATTACAAGGTAGCAGGGATCTAATGAACTACTCCTTGAAACTTGGGAGTGTGATGGTTTGGTTCAGAAATTTAAAAGTATTATTCTTAGGAGAACTAACCAAAGGATTTTCCTAACTAGTCTAAGATAAAGATCAAATGATTTAGATACTTTTGATAAAGATGGTTTATTATTTATTTTTCTAATAAATATTTTAACGTGTCTCAAATTAAATTGATTAACAAGCGAATGGCAGAATGCTGGGTAAAGGCAAAGGCCTGTATAATAACATTTTCACACACAAGGCACATAGGTTAAGTTTCTAAAGTAAACATTTTTTTTTAAAGGTCAGCAGCAGTTAACCATATGAAGTAATGCATTATTTCATTCAATCAAATTACCAGATTACATGTACAGGTGAAATGAAGAAAACATCAAGTATGTTTTTAAGAGAAAAAAACAGTAAAAGCAAAGTGACAAGTACTTTTTAAGCACCTGCCCTAAATATAAGGTTTGTGGTTACCAAAAATGAATATTTTAAAACATTCCTATGACTAAGAATATGGAATCAGTACCCAAGGAGAATATTTCGTTTGCTAAGTAAATAAAAAAAATATTTCTAAATTTATATTGAAAATAATTCAACACAGAAATCTTATTTGATGAATTAGGAGGGTTTATCAAATGCTATCCCTGTGGTTAACTAGAAAATAAAAAAAGATTTATCAATCAACTGAACAAACAATAAGGCCAATGTGTAACTGGTTCTAATGACACTGAATATAATATATAAATGGCAGACAGTTGTAGATCATAATATACACGTTCTGATTATATATAAGAATTGCTACATAATGAAAAAATAGACAATCCAAATTTTTTACATAAACATATTCATTTTTAAACCCGAAGTAAATTTATCGTGATTTTAATTTGTGCCAACTTTATCAGTGAACTCAAACTATTAACTGAGAGAAAGTAAAAACAAAATGACAACAAATTTGTAACTTGATTATATGTATCGATTTTTTTTAACAAAATGTCAACATTTAATGATTTAAATTTGTGCCAACAGTAAAAGTTAACTGAAATGTATTCCATTAATTAACATAAAGCGGAAAAAAATTCTGTGCATATATATACTGGTTGAAATAGTTTTATAAAAAAAAAAACAACTAATAATGATTTATGCTGTTCAATAGAGATGAATTAAGCTCTAAGATTTCACATTCTTCATGCACAGATGAAAGAATCAAAATGCATACAATTTCTATAATTATAGACAAAAATACAGTTCAAAATTAAATGTTTAGTTGATAAATTATCAAAGATAACCTAAAATGAAGCGGAGTATATATAAATATATACAATATAACTGCCAACAAACAACCTATATACAACTAGCAATATTTATACATATGCTTGTAAGAGATATACTAAAGTGTTATAATATTCTCACCTAGCAATATTTATACATATACTTGTAAGAGATATACTTAAGTGTTATAATATTCTCACACCCAAATTGTTTAAAAAATTTTTTTTTTTTTTTTTTTTTAGTGATGATGCATTTTATACAAGACTTGGACAAAAAGCAATTCATGGTGGACAAGTGTGACTGAAATTGCATAACCCTGCAAAATTCACAACTAAATTTGACATGTGGACTTAACTTCACTGGGAAAAAAAACCCAACAAAAACAACAAGCTTTGAAAACCTCATCAATCACATTTCAGTACAGCATAAAGGGGGGGGGGGGGAAATGCTAAATAATTTTCATCCTGTTCTAAGTGCGCACAAATTATATGCTGTTGAAAAAAGTTTTTGGAAACATGTAACATTTTCAAAGTCTGTTGTCCAAAAGTAGTAATGGAATAAAATAACTTCTCCCTTGCTACTTTACGCCTCCTTCATGTGACAGAAAAGAAAAAAAATAAATTCTTCCATATAAATCATAAGAGTGATTTCTGAAAAGTTATCATCATAATGCAACCAGAAAGAGATTAAAAAAAATCCGATAATATGACATTCAGACTGTTAAAAGTCAAAATAATTCTAATTTTGTTATACACATAGAAGTATTTTTTCCCCCCATGTTCACACACACACGTAAAAGAACCAGTAAAGCTAAAAATTATTAAGTGGAAAAAAGACCTAACAAGTGAAACTGTGTTTAATTTTATCTCTGGTTTAGGTTTTTACCTATCATTATTTAAAGATATATTTTTTTAGATGATTCTAAATAAACAATGTACATAAAGTATATATATTTACAAAAAGGAAAGAAAAAAATTTTGCATATAATTTTTCTATAAAGAAGTTTGTTTCAAAAATTTTTAATATAAAAACCAATAATACAGGTCAGTGAATATCAAATAATATTTGTTACACATGTTGCTTATTCCTTATTATTATATATTTTTTTTTAAAGTTAAGTTTTTAAAATTTTTTTTTTTAAAACTTTTCTCATTTGCTTTGCCAGCAAACACAAAAATTTCAACTTCACAAAAGGTTTTTAAATAATATTTTCTTAATAATTTCTCCCTTTCTGATCTATAGCTTTAAGTGGGGTTTATTTTTTAACATTGATGCACATGATATTTTTTTTTTCAAAACAATGTTAATGAATCTGTTACAACAGGATAAAAAAATTTAACTAAGAACTTTTAAACAGAAACTTTTCACAAGAAATAAGATCATGAAAAGTAAAAAAAAAAAATGCATGAAATAAGCAGCGAATCAGGGATATATGTATAACAAGCAGACTTCATAAATCATTTCAGGTATACTTTGATTCAACACACATTCCACAACTTAAAATAGGTAATTATTGTCAAAATCAAACTGTATTTGTGTCAAGTGGACAATTCTTTAGTCACTATATCACACCAAGAAATTTACCTACAATGAATCGTGCACATAAATAATCAAATAAAAACAACAACAAACAGACATGGGGAACACACGACAAAGCAGACGAGGCATAATAAAAGAAACAGGTCCACCTTGTTTCAGATGATGCCTTGACTGCCATCTAACCCAGAAGATAGTTCTAAACAAATTACCAACACTAATGTTGAACAACAAATTTGTATCTCAGAGACTGGGTGTTATAAGCTTCGTCACCAGGTTGTTTTATGTATTCAAATTCCTCAGTTCCTCTTGAGTGAGAAATCGTACGTGAGTGAAAGGGAAGAACCCTTCCTTGCCATTAATGCTGCCTTCCCACTGTCCGTTCAAGTTCATCTTCGATACCGTCACTATATCTCCAATCTAGGAATAACAATCAATTTATTTAGCCACGCTCTTTTGTTATCATTTTACACAAAAACATAATAGACAAAAAAAAAACAAAAGTTTTTGGATTTTACTGACTGGATTACATTATAATTAATTTTTCAATAGCAGGTGGCATTGTCAATATCTACATATTTTTCAAGCATTTAGAGAGAGTGGAATGTTTTTCTGACTATTTATCAAACTTTCATACCTTAACTGATTTATGAACACTGAGAAACTTGTGTTTACCTTAAGATGCAGCTGATCCTTTGAGTATGCACTAGGAACTCTCTGCAACACAACAACTGCTTTGGCTGGTAGTTGAATCTGTAGTTACAAAATATACAAACCATTCAAACATTCTTTGAATTACAACAAATCAATAAAAACTGTAAATATTTTTCTTTTACAAATTTACTATTCGTAGGACAAGCTAAAGCTAATCCTAGCAGAATCCCTTCTGTTTATAAAAGCTAATTGATTCATAATACATTTGAATTTTTCGTAAACATTTTTTTTTTTAGCAATAAAACCTGTATCAAGTGTATCAAATGTTTTAAGATCCAAACCAAATTTTGAACAAATCTGGGTATATGGAGTGGTGTAGAAAACAAATTGTTATAAGTTTTATGTGCAACTTGTATGAAGCAAATTTTAGGAAAAAAAAAACACACAACCTCATTATGGTGAAATAAGACAAATCAGAAAAGAGAAAATACATTAAATGAATTAAACAGAATGTGCATTAGCTATATACAAATAGTCATTCAACTAGTTTTTTTTTAAAGATTTTTAGGGTGCTCCTCTAACCAGGGCAACAATATTAAAACATCAGTGTTTTGAATCTCAATTAAAAAGCTATCAAATTTCTTTTATAAAAGTATTGAAGAACTATAATATATTTTAAAACTGATTTTTTCATATATTAATGTAAGATTTTTTTTAAGAAATACATCTTTAAAAATCTGATTTTAAATATTAATAGAAAAACTTATATAAAGTCAAATACTAACACTCTTGTGATAAAAAAAAAAGCAGTCATCATAAAGACTCTCACTTCCTAATCATGCATTCTAACAAAAAATAATTATTTCTGGAAGAAATGTGTAGAATCTAAGAAAATTATGCTTTCATAACAATGATCCAGCTTTTAGAAATAAATTTTTCATATAAAAAAAATTTAAAGGCGAACAAAAGACCTACTCAAAACGAGCATGCACATTCTGTCCAATTTGTAACATGTGAATCAGAATACCAGCGACAGTAGGGTGTCTAAAGCAGCGATTAGTTCTCCAAAATTTATATCGATAATATTTATAACTTTAAAAGCGAGGATGAGAAATTTAAAAAAAAAAAAAAAAAAAACCCAGGCCTTCTCAATATTGATTGAAATAATAAAGTTATTCATTGGTTCTGGGTTACACACAGAATATATTCAAGTTTGATATCTGTCGAAAATATGCATGAAAACTAATTTGAAATCATACTCATTTTAATTACCTGCTGGCAGTACTAAACTAACAAAGCAGCTAATAAAAATATTGCTCCTAGATACTACAGAGGTATATACTGGTATAAGGTATAAAGATTACATAGAAAAATTGTAGAAAAATCTATAATCTAAAAGGAACAAATTTGTATTGATTATCAGCAGTTGCAGTAAAAAAAAGTCAGATTATTGTTCAAAATATTTATTTCTTTTTTTGCCGAATGACTATAAAGGTAAGCGTCCACCAACACAAAAAACTTACCCACAGAACTTTCCATGCCGAGATTTTAGAAGTGCGAAACCCTACACAGTAGACTAAAAGAATACTAAATTATGCCAAACAGGACATGGCAGCTGACAGGAAATAAGACCATTTCTAATTTCTATCTTTTAGCACATGAAGATTGTACAAGTTTAAAAAAAACACTACAGTTTTACCAGAGCCTTCAATGTAGGCATGTGACTAGGTCAAATTAAAAAAACAACAAAACAGAGTGTTTATATCTCTGGCTGGGTAATTATAAAAAAAAATACCACACTTTAACATCATTATAATATGCTACATAAAATATCAATTACAAAACAATTTTATAATAATTTATATTTGAGAGAGTTGCAGTCTAGAATTCAACGTAGCTCATGTTCCTCTGTCAAAATCAACTTTTTGTTTTGTTATTAAATGATAATAAATTAATTTGAACCATTTTTTTCTATTTGAATCAGATGATTTACCCTTGTGTATAATATAGTTACCCAGAAAAAACTGCAGCAGCGAAATTGAACATTTTTGATAATAAAAGCTAGCTCAACTAAACTATAAAAAAAAAAACCACGGAAATCCTGACTGGTGTACAAGCTTCCATAAGAATATCATTGCAGCGAAACAGAAATAGAATCCTCAAGGTCCTGGAAATTCTGTCTGGTGGACGCTTAGCTTAATGCCTTTATTTTATTACAGTAAACAATATTAAAGAAAAAAAATCTTAAGTTGTTAGAAAATAAAAACTAAGCAAAATTATGACTTTTTTATGTTCTACATTTATGAAAACCATGAACTGCAGTTTTAATGACCTAAATATATTTTTGTTATTTAAACAAATATAAAATTACAAACGTATAAATGCCAATATAGATACTTGGGGTTTTTTTTTTTTTTTTTTTATATACAAATTTTGATTTTTTGTCAAATACAATTTTTTTAGACATTGGTTCACTTTCTTCTGCAGGGTTGCATTTAACATTTTTAAACTGATGATACTTGAAACAGGATAAAATAAGTTGATAGTTCAGGTTGAAATGTTTGTATTATGCTGCTACTTTTTCAAAGTCTTTAATACTAGCTAATAAAGTTATAATCTTACTGATTAGTACAACAAAAAAAAAAAAACAACAACAAACAAAGGTTGACTCCATGAGAAAAGATGTTAAATGTATAAAAATGTTGGTACAAAAGAAAAACAAAGTTTGTTAAGGAAGATACCTGGATAGGGGCACTGGGGGTTGGCTGCTGTTGACCTGGTCTATTAGTCTTTTCAAACAGATATCAAATATATGGTTATAAATAACTCAATAAATTAATTAAGGTATTTAAAATACAATATTTTTAAATCTGAATTTCAATTTCTACTTCGAGCCAAACTCAAACGATTTAACCAATAAGACTGTGACATGTAATATTTAACCAATAAGACTGTGACGTTAAATGGAAAAAAAGTAAATTCAGAAAATGAATTTGACGATATACTATGGAGTAAACAGATATTTTTGAAAAGTGTACATAAAAATAATTGAACAGTCTAAAAAAAAAATTTAAAAGGGACTTCAATTAGACTGAATTTATTTTCAAAGAGAGAAAGTGAATGTTTCACATGGCCCAATCCATAATAGCAATAATGATTTCATCATCTCCAGAGTTTGCCACAAGGTACATGCAACTGTAAACCAATTGATTACATTTCTCACTAGTTATCAAGCAGAAGAGTTAAAAGTTAAAAGAGATGATATTATGAAATGTTCATGCAATGAACTTCACAGAAATCAATGAAGAATGATAACAAAATAAATTTAACACACTGTTACCTATGAATGATCAACTACTAATTTAAAGCATTGCATGATAACAGTTTAAGTAAATACACTAGGTACCACGTTACTTTATTAAACTCAAGTCAAATTTGATCATACCGGTATTGCTTGGGGGTCAGGGATTTTTTATGGAAACTAAGGATAGCATTTTGCAAAGATGGTAATTTATATTATAGTTTAATAATTGGTGATCTTTTTGTTTGGGCTAGGGAAACTATTTATTGTAATTTGCGTAGATGTTATTTCAATATTTAATAAGAATTACTCAGGGGATAAAAACCGGGATTTAAATTACTGATGAGAAGTAATACTGAAATTTAATTATTTATGCATGCATTTATTCCAAAATTTTGCGACATAAAGAAATGTCTAATAAATATTTACATTCCATGCATTTAATAATTTAGACGGTAAATGCGATACACATACTAAATTTCAATGTACACAAACATACAAATTTTAATGGCACTAGTGTCCTAAATTTCTTTTTAAGCTAATCTTGTAAGGTAACAAATTGCACGCAATGAAAACATTTCGTTAAATGGAGTTACAGTTTAACTTACACATTAACAAAAATTACTTTGGACTGTTTTAGTAAAATTACCTAAATATCATACCAATAAAGAACTGAAATGCAAAAAAAAGATGGGGACATTTTTTTAATGACCCCCCCCCCCCCTAGAATAATATATAAATTACCAGTTCCTTCAATTTCCATGTAACAATATTTCACTTTATGCATTTAAATGTTGAGCACAATCTTTTTTTTTTTAAAAAAACCCTTTCATGAAATGAAATAGAAATGCACGTTTAATTTTTATTAGACAACTGCTGTATTCATCATCCTCTGCACGAGTACATTACATCATATGTGCCTCAAGTATTCAAACCCTCCAAACACATGTCAACATATTCACAGGGTATGTAGAAATGATAGATCGTGGAATGAAAGCCTGTCTCACCTCATTGATCAAGGGTCCCCGTAAGCCTGGTGCTGGCTGATATTCAGGTTTTTCTCTAGTGTTGTTCATTGGAGAAGCCTGGCTAGATTCTAACTGTAAGAATGAAAAGAAGATCAACACATCACAAAGGGAATCTTCAAGCAAAGGAATAAACTTAAATAATGACTACAGCAACATATAAGGCAAAGTTTTGATTCGTGACTAACTGGTTGTGTATATCTGACAGGTATTTGTCCAATCCGACCACTGGAGTTCCTCGCTGTCCACCATTCTTCTTCATCCTCTGAAATCACTTCTAGGATTTCACCTCGCTTAAATGGTAGATCTTCAGGGTCCTTAGAAAAAGAAAACATTCTGAGTTAAATAATTATACAAGGGGGCTAATCAGGGCGGATTTAGTGACTAACACAAATAAAATTGAACATTACTTAAATAGTAGCATAAACTAAAATTTGTATTCAATTCTTGGGAAATATTTACACTCAAAGTAAAAGGATAGTAAAAGTCATCTGAGCACTTATGAAAGATGGACCGAGATCTGTTTAATCCAGATAGAGATCTTTGTTTAATCCAGATAAACAAAAACAATTCATAAGTAACAGATATTTGTTTTCAATTTTCTTCATTTCAAAAAAAAGTAAAAAAACCAATGAACTGCTCAATACTCATAACTCTTTAATTTAAAATGAATTCACTTTGACTGTACAATGAAGAATAAAGAGCATGAATAAGTAAATATTGACTTGATTAAAATATATCAAGAACAAATTTAAAATGACCTACAATTTAAGTAGGATAGGAAACGATGAAACAAAATAATAAAACAAAAAAAAACTTCTTCAGAACTACAAGATTAAATTTAATTACAAATCACGCATGTATACAAAATTAATGTTTTAATCAATTTCAAAATGGATGGATAAAGAAAAAAAAATCAGTGACTGGATTTTGTATCATAAGCATATTTTATTTAGTGGAGTAAAGCCAAAATAGCAAGTTCAGTTGTGATACAACAAGAAACATTACAGAAGTTCCTGCTCAGGGTCTTCTTATATGTAAGACTAACAATGATCATAGCTATACATTTACTGTTAAGATTTTTAAAGTATAGAAAGTAAAGTGTGACAAGACTTATAGCATTAAAAAGGTCTTACTTGTCCTAGAAAATCATACTTGCATTGTAATTTTGCTCGTGGTGCCTGGAAAACATTGAAGAGTGAACTAATCAATTAAGCATAAAAAGATTATTAAATGAGTAAAAAATATTTTTTTAAAAATAAGCAGTTTAACATTTTCATTGTCACGTAAATAATCTTTAAGAGGAAGAAAATCTTCTCAATGCAAACAAGAAAATAGTAACTTAATCTTATTCTTTCAAAATCCAGGTGCAAAATGTTTGTCAACACCATCGTGGAAATATGAGGTAATTTGATTTACTCCCAAGTGAAAATAGCAGAAAGTGTTTTTGCAAACAAATGAAATAAAAATTATTGTAATTGGTCAAAAGGGAGACAATTAATGAATCTAAATAGGGTATAAATTAAAGACATATTAAATCCAAACTTACGGGTTTGATTAAAGTTGTTGTGTCAAGATAGTGGGTTTTATAAAAGTTTAACAGACTTGGTATATCTGCAAACTCTTTGTCACCAATCTTAAACCTGGACGAGCCTTGAAGTTGTATTCTGTTAATGATATAATGGCTCACTTTCTGTTCTTCCCTGTGAACATACATTTCAGTAAATTATGTTTTACTAGCTGTACACTGCTAAAGCCTTGGCATAGAGTTATATCCCCTTAGGCTTGATCGGTACGCTAGGTGATTTTTTGGTTTTTGGGCAGATCCGATTTTTTTTTATGATTGTATTTTAAACTGGAATACTGTTGTATTAATTCTTTACTTTTGATTTAACGCAGAGCCCAAATGGCTTTTATATATAATGTTATTGCATACTGTCATATTTCATATACTTCACATTCGGCCTTAAGTTTGACTTATTAAGTAATTATGTGGTCACTACAGGAAGCGACACGTGTGAACTAAAATACTCCAGGGAAAAATATAGAAAAACCATCATATGAGCTTTCAGTTTGGATCGAAAGTGATAAACTAATTCAACGCATTGTGAGCAAGACAGATACTTGATCTGTGTATACATTGCATTCTATATAATGATACTTGATCTGTGTATACATTGCATTCTATATAATGATACTTGATCTGTGTATATATTGCATTCTATATAATGATACTTGATCTGTCTATACATTGCATTCTATATAATGATACTTGATCTGTGTATATATTGCATTCTATATAATGATATTTGATCTGTGTATATATTGCATTCTATATAATGATACTTGAACTGTGTATATATTGCATTCTATATAATGATACTTGATCTGTCTATACATTGCATTCTATATAATGATACTTGATCTGTGTACACATTGCATTCTATATAATGATACTTGATCTGTGTACACATTGCATTCTATATAATGATACTTGATCTGTGTATATATTGCATTCTATATAATGATACTTGATCTGTGTATATATTGCATTCTATATAATGATACTTGATCTGTGTATACATTGCATTCTATATATTGGAAGGTTGAGAAGTTGAATATATAATAAATAATATATAAATAATAGCTGTGTGGATTCTGCGTTAAACTGAAAGTAAAGAATTAATACAACAGTGTTCTAGTTTAAAATACAATCACGAAAAAAAAAATCGGATCTGCCCGAAACCAAAAAAATAATCTAGCCTACCAATCAAGCCTAAAGGGAATATAGCTCTAAGCAAAGGTTTTGCAGGGTACAGCTAGTATATAATAAATAACCCTTGCTCAGTGACTAACATATTTTATGTGTTACTTCTCACACATAATAATAAAGGTATTATACAAAAAAAAAAAAAAAAAACTCAAATAAACAAATGAAACTCCTAATGATATACATTATTTCAATACAATTTAATAATAAAAATAATATTCTACAAAAGAACCCAAAAAAGGTCATAAAAAAGTAGTTACGTCGCTGAAAACTTATAATATGTACAAAGTCATTTTTATTGAACAATCAAAACAATTTTGTTTTGTGTGTGTGCATGCTTCTTTTAAAAGAAATGATTGAATGTCATTTAGCTGACCAGAAGACCAGGGATGCAGCGGCTCATACAAGCCTCTAACTCTTAATCGACGGCAGGTTTTTGGCCATTTTTTATTACCAAACAGGTGTCCTTACATTTTGGACTATATTGTCTGTTTCCTTTATAGCCCATATATGTGTGATATATCATTTTTTTTCTACTTTGAATTGGCTTTAAAACTGTGCAGCTTATTTTTGTGAAAATGAAACTTGATAATATTTAAAAAAAAAAGAATTTAACACAAAACAAAATTATTTTTTTTTAAAGTGTACAAACAGCAATAAGACAAAAAAAGTATTAAAAACAAAAACATTTTTCAGACATTTTATTAATCTACATATATTTCTGAAAGGAAATATTCAGTTATCAATCAATTTCTTCAAAAATAAATGTTTGGTGACTTTTTCAAATATGCATATTTTCCTTTAATTATTCACATAAAATCTAATTTTAAGAAAAACGCAAAAAATGTAGAAAAATTTTTTTTTTTTTTTTATTAAAAAAAGACATAATGCACAGTGTGTCTTTTGCACTGCCCCTCACTTTTTTGACAAAATGTCAAAAAAGTGAGGGGTATAGCCTTATGCGCGCCTGTGTCGTGAGGCTACCTTGTGTTTTTTCTTGAAAAAGTTGAAAAAAAAAAAGTTTTTTGGACAGTTTTGAGTGTTTTTATGTTTTTTTTTGATTTAGCGAGTGTTAGTTTCATCTTTGTCACTAGATTTAAGTTCTTTTTCCACTAAATAATGAGAATCTGAGTCCATTTTAATGTAGTCGAAGTGACTGACAAAAAATAAACAAATCAAAATGGCGTTCGGTGCCAGTCAACTGATAGTGTTATTTTATTTGCGAGAAATTGTAGTTAAATAAAAAAAAAAAAATATTTTTTATTAGAAAGTATTTAGAATGCATTTTTTAAATAAAATATTACATTTGTAATAAAAAAATATTTAAAAAAATAACGATGCATTTATGCAAAGTTATTCACAATTCAGTGTGTAAAGTGCATGGAATAACTTCTTGTATGACATATTAATGTATTTATCAATAATTTTTTTTCCTGGCCCCAAAAAGGGTTATGACAAATACTCGTGGAGTCCACTTGGGTCATAGTTTTAAATCAGCAATCAACTTACTTGACACACAAGACAAAATCCCCTGGCATTGTCCTGCTCTCTCGGACAAGGAACACACCACTTTGTTCTGGCTCCAGTATCTGATTGGTCCTTTCTCTTGACAACATACCAAAGAACCAACTGTGGAGGTAGATTTAATATAACTTAAATACATCTCACAAAAACAAATTATGTAATCCTACCAATAAAAACATTTAACACCCATTAATGTGTCTTTATTTCTTCTCCTTTTTTTAAATACACTCATACCTCGCTATACGGCCGCTCTTTATATGGCATTTCGCTATAACGGCCTTCATCATTTATGGCACGTTTTCGATTTACGGCCTAAAATGTTTCGCTATAACGGCCAAAAAAAAAGACACTTTTGTACAAAAGTGAAAAATTATTTTTTTGTTAAATGCACCAGGGCATTTTACCTGATTTATCCGAACTATCTGAAAATATCATGATTGAGTACCTTCCGAAAAATACAACAGCACTGATCCCAACAATGGATAATGGTGCAATAGTCACTTTTAAGGCACATTACCTACACCAAACTTCCTGACAACTCAGCATAAGGGAAACCAATGGTGAATCTTCAATTAAAACATTTTGGAAAAACTATAACATTAAGGATACTGTTGACAGCATCAGTGAATGATGGAAGGAATTAAAATTGACAACAAATTGACAATATGGAAAAAAATATGGCCAGAATGTGTAAAAAAAATACTGATGCAGACAGAAGCGTACTTAGGTAGGGGGTCCAAATTCAAAAGCCCCCCCCCCGGTCTTAGCTTGAGGGGTCCCCAAATATTTTTTTACATTAAATATAAAGTACATTATCTCATGTCATGCTGTCAAATGTCAAAATGCAGGGGCCTCTAAAGAGGGGCCCTAAAATACCTAGGTTCGGCACTGGATAGAGAAGTAAATTTTCTTCATGAAATCAGGCAAAATATTTTGGATCTAGTAGAAGATCTCGGCTTAGAAGGTTTGAACGAACGTGATGTGCTTGCTCTACTTGAAGCTGATAGGGAACCTCCTCCTTGAAAACGATCCTGGCGTCAGACGTAGCGCTCAATTTCTCAAGGAATTAACTCAGCCATTAGCAGTTATAACTCATTGAAGAATGAACTAGACAAGAAGACAAGACAAACAACGTTGGACAATTGCCGTAAGCCACGCCCATCCTTACCAGCGGAAAATGATGACGTCATTGATCAGCGGGTTACCATTTCTTCAATGTCTTAAAATTATGCATATTCATATTTTATATAACATGAAATTGTTTCATTTTTGTTTATAGACTATTGTTGATTGTTGGAGTTTGTTATTATTTTATGTACAAATGTATGTAGCTTTAATTTAAATGAAATAAAAAGAGAAAATACATTTTGAATGATAAACCATGTTACATATTTAAACAACTTGGAACCGATCTCATTGAATTTGTATGGATTTGTACTAGATCAATTGATTCCCTATACGGCATTTCACTTAGCGGCCAAATTTCGTGGAGCGTATCTAGGCCGTAAAGCGAGGTATGGGTGTATATATATATATTTATTCAATTCCAGAGGTGAATGTCTTCAATTAGCTTTCATCAGTTTTTAGACAGGTTTAAATAAAAGGTAAAGATATTAAGAAAAGAAAAACAATATAAATGCATTTTAAATAAGTGCAGCTCATCTATAATATGAAAAATCAATTCCTGCTCTGTCGTCTGTGTATCTGTCTAAATTCTCCTGTCTGTCCAAGATGACGGTACTCCACAAGTGAAATAAACCCTTGGTGTTTGTGAACATTAGATGCTTTATGTGTCGCAGAATAATGTATGACAATTGTTTGAGATTGGCTCCCTTGACAAAAAGAAACTTTTTATGCCTCGTTATAGTTATCGATTGGTGTGCAAGGAATTGTTTCATAATAATGAGAAAGATGATGATGTCAGAAAAGTGTAGCCTGTTGACTAGGGGGGCCTTTTGGGTGCAGTAATATATAAGTTATCAGGTGTGCCCAATTTTAGAATACATGGAATAGAATGCAAAGTGGGTTGCTAATCGTACACGATAGCAATAAGAAGACATACTTTTCAAAATTGAACAATATCAGGGTTGTTGCAAGGGGTCAGAGTGAGCATAATCAGGGCCGCTGGAAAGAGAGGGGGGGGGGGGGAAACAAACATGAGAGGTGTCTCTGACCATGTGGGACCCTTTATATGCAATTAGTGAGATAGAATTAGGTGTGTGATTGTGATAAGAGGGGCCCCTGTAAACAATGTCAGGGACGCCTAAAGTGGGTGCTAATCCAACACGCCAGTCATTATGGCCCGATTGTTTGATGCAAACCATTTTTTTTTTTAATACTGTCGATGCGCTAGGAATTGAGGAATAACAATATGAAGAATTATCAAGGTTGTTGCAAGGAAAGGGAGCAAATTAACCATGCCTTGCAGGGTCCCTCCCATCAGGTACGGTAATATGTATGTTTATTGTTACTGGATTCTCCGGCTGAAAAAAAAATGAGACCAAAGCTGTTATAGCCTACACAATATAAGAGGATTTTTAAAATGTTATCAGGGCTGCTGTAATGAGTACAGTCTGAACACATGCTTTGGACCTATGTTCACAGAGGCGTATTTATATGGGTATAAAATGATATAGCAGTTGGCGAGTGAGCTTGATCAGAGGGGCATAAGTAAACAATATCTGGGCCACCAAACGAGGGGGGTGGGAGGCAACCCCAAAAAAACAGAAGTCAGCAGCGCCTATCCTTAAGTGAATTATGGGTACGATAATAAGTCACAGAAAGTAGTTAGCAATATTAGGGCCACTACAAGAAGAGGGGGGGTGCAACCCAATCACATGTCATTGGTCCTAGTCTTTGAACAGTATCAGGTCACAAGGACAGTGTGCAGCCCCCCCCCCCCTCCCCCGAGGGTCAGTCTTTAAACAGTATCAGGTCACAGAGAGACGCTTCAGACCAAACACATACTTTTTAAACACTGTAAACTATAACAGGGACCTGGTCAAAGTACTCAAGTCACAGCAATGAATTTGACACCTTTGTGCTCAGAGATCCAGATGGATTGTATTAATATAAACGCAGTGGCTACGGTTCAGTCCGACCGAACCCATATTTTTTTTACTTCGGGTACCAGCCATAGATAATATTGCTCCACACCCTAACCCTAATCCTGAAAAAATAAATAAATTTATATATGCCATGTTCCTTATACCCTAATATAATGGTTTTGGCTGGTGCCGGAGCCACTGCGTAATATAAAAACAAATTTAAAAAGGACATCGCATCCAATGTAGCTCGATAGATGGCTAATTAAACTCAGTCGGGTACTAGACCTGCTATAGATATACTTTTTCACAAAATTCAACCCCCCTCTACCAAACCGCTAAAAGCTGTACCAATATATGAACAATACCCAGATTTAAAAAAAAAAGTTAAGTAAAAAAAATCGAAATTTTATACTTAGATGACATGTCCTTTTTTATTATATGAAGATTTTTCAAATCATATTTAGATCTGGATAAAAACAACGCACTGGCTACGGCACCAGCAAGTTAGCGTATGAAAGTCACTGACCTATAATCATCAAAAGTTGCAATTTTAAAAAATTATTTTTTAAAATATTTAAATATAGGGTTAGGATTAGGGAAAGGGTTAGGGTGTGGAGCAATATCTATGGCTGGTACTTGGACAAAAATAATACGAGTTCTGACTTGCTGGTGCCGTAGCAAGTGCGTAAAAACAAATATCTTGATTGGGAGCCCAGGTATGGAAACTATTTTTTTTCCCAAACACGTTAATGTCGGTAAACTGAATCCTTTTTAGGTGTCATAATTTGAAGTTATCTTTCAGCTAACAATAACAATATCAACTCAATAAACACGTAGGCCTACCAAACTTTTCACGACAAGCAGTCGACATCATTAATCGATGTAAAATAAACAAAAATAAACGAGAGCTCCTCTGTCCATCAATCACGCGGTGAATACTTATAATTATCATCATAGGGTCGTGAAATAACCTTAGCGTGCACCGAGGCCACCAAAACTTTAAAAAAATACATATCAATGAAACCTGACAGTCATGTGATCACATCTCAGTAACTTGATTACATCGGCCAGCTGCCTGGTACGTTGGTGTGCTCACCAAAAAAAAAGGTGGAAGGGGTCTGTGGGGTGGGTTGGGGGAGGGAACAGATCTGTCATCAAACCAGCGGAAACTGAGGCGCGAGGCGAGATAACAGGTTGGATTAGAGACGGTGGTCGCTAATAATAGAAATCCATTTTCTCCTCTTGTCTTTCTCTCTCGCACCGGTATTAATGGAGTGCTGGAATCCAGTACGATATCAAACTGAGGGTGTGTATTTGTGCGTGTGAGTGCGCGCGCGCGTGTGTGTAGTGAGGGAAGGGTAGGTTTCAAGCGAAAAGAGATACAAGGCTGAAGTAAAACGATAATTGTGATGAACGTGGTTAACAAATAATAAAAAAAAAGCACTACACCATGTTATTCTAATTGTCCTTAAGTTGACCATTTATGTACCGTGCTTATCAAACCTAATTGATTGCGGTTCCTGATGGGGGGGGGGGGGGACAGTGTTAACCTTTAGTATACTAAAGGGCGATAACTGTACTAGCTTTGTTTTGCTTCTCACCCTATCCTCCTTCTTGCCAACACCCCACTCACCCCCCCCCCTTCCTGCAGCCACTAATTCTACAGGAGTCTGTGACCTGGACGTGAAAATGTCAGCTGCCGGGGGGAGGGGGGGGGGCTCACGCTGAGCCAAATTAAAGCCGGTGAAACGTAATAGAAAAAAAAATGAATTCAGCACCGGCATATACAACACTACTTTAGGCCGACAGCGCTACTAAATATATGACTGATGTAAATCAAGAAGTGCTACTAAATATATCCAAAATGACTGATGCCAACCAAGAAGTGTTACTAAATGTATCAACATTGTTACGGCAAACCAACAATGCTACTGTACTACACACCAAGACTGCAGCAGTTCATCAACAATGCCAGTCTACATCAACAATGCTACTGTACTACACACCAAGACTGCAGCAGTTCATCAACAACGCCAGCATACATCAACAATGCTACTGTACTACACACCAAGACTGCTGCAGTTCATCAACAACGCCAGTCCACATCAACAATGCTACTGTACTACACACCAAGACTGCAGCAGTTCATCAACAACACCAGTCCACATCAACAATGCTACTGTACTACACACCAAGACTGCAGCAGTTCATCAACAACGCCAGCATACATCAACAATGCTACTGTACTACACACCAAGACTGCAGCAGTTCATCAACAACGCCAGTCTACATCAATAAATGCTACTGTACTACACACCAAGACTGCAGCAGTTCATCAACAACGCCAGTCTACATTAATAAATGCTACTGTACTACACACCAAGACTGCAGCAGTTCATCAACAACGCCAGCATACATCAACAATACTACTGTACTACACACCAAGACTGCAGCAGTTCATCAACAATGCCAGTCTACATCAACAATGCTACTGTACTACACACCAAGACTGCAGCAGTTCATCAACAACGCCAGCATACATCAACAATGCTACTGTACTACACACCAAGACTGCTGCAGTTCATCAACAACGCCAGTCCACATCAACAATGCTACTGTACTACACACCAAGACTGCAGCAGTTCATCAACAACGCCAGTCTACATCAATAAATGCTACTGTACTACACACCAAGACTGCAGCAGTTCATCAACAACGCCAGTCTACATTAATAAATGCTACTGTACTACACACCAAGACTGCAGCAGTTCATCAACAACGCCAGTCTACATCAACAATGCTACTGTACTACACACCAAGACTGCTGCAGTTCATCAACAACGCCAGTCCACATCAACAATGCTACTGTACTACACACCAAGACTGCTGCAGTTCATCAACAACGCCAGTCCACATCAACAATGCTACTGTACTACACACCAAGACTGCAGCAGTTCATCAACAACACCAGTCCACATCAACAATGCTACTGTACTACACACCAAGACTGCAGCAGTTCATCAACAACGCCAGCATACATCAACAATGCTACTGTACTACACACCAAGACTGCAGCAGTTCATCAACAACGCCAGTCTACATCAATAAATGCTACTGTACTACACACCAAGACTGCAGCAGTTCATCAACAACGCCAGTCTACATTAATAAATGCTACTGTACTACACACCAAGACTGCAGCAGTTCATCAACAACGCCAGCATACATCAACAATACTACTGTACTACACACCAAGACTGCAGCAGTTCATCAACAATGCCAGTCTACATCAACAATGCTACTGTACTACACACCAAGACTGCAGCAGTTCATCAACAACGCCAGCATACATCAACAATGCTACTGTACTACACACCAAGACTGCTGCAGTTCATCAACAACGCCAGTCCACATCAACAATGCTACTGTACTACACACCAAGACTGCAGCAGTTCATCAACAACGCCAGTCTACATCAATAAATGCTACTGTACTACACACCAAGACTGCAGCAGTTCATCAACAACGCCAGTCTATATTAATAAATGCTACTGTACTACACACAAGACTGCAGCAGTTCATCAACAACGCCAGCATACATCAACAATGCTACTGTACTACACACCAAGACTGCTGCAGTTCATCAACAACGCCAGTCCACATCAACAATGCTACTGTACTACACACCAAGACTGCTGCAGTTCATCAACAACGCCAGTCCACATCAACAATGCTACTGTACTACACACCAAGACTGCAGCAGTTCATCAACAACACCAGTCCACATCAACAATGCTACTGTACTACACACCAAGACTGCAGCAGTTCATCAACAACGCCAGCATACATCAACAATGCTACTGTACTACACACCAAGACTGCAGCAGTTCATCAACAACGCCAGTCTACATCAATAAATGCTACTGTACTACACACCAAGACTGCAGCAGTTCATCAACAACGCCAGCATACATCAACAATACTACTGTACTACACACCAAGACTGCAGCAGTTCATCAACAATGCCAGTCTACATCAACAATGCTACTGTACTACACACCAAGACTGCAGCAGTTCATCAACAACGCCAGTCCACATCAACAATGCTACTGTACTACACACCAAGACTGCTGCAGTTCATCAACAACGCCAGTCCACATCAACAATGCTACTGTACTACACACCAAGACTGCAGCAGTTCATCAACAACGCCAGTCTACATCAATAAATGCTACTGTACTACACACCAAGACTGCAGCAGTTCATCAACAACGCCAGTCTACATTAATAAATGCTACTGTACTACACACCAAGACTGCAGCAGTTCATCAACAACGCCAGCATACATCAACAATACTACTGTACTACACACCAAGACTGCAGCAGTTCATCAACAATGCCAGTCTACATCAACAATGCTACTGTACTACACACCAAGACTGCAGCAGTTCATCAACAACGCCAGCATACATCAACAATGCTACTGTACTACACACCAAGACTGCAGCAGTTCATCAACAATGCCAGTCCACATCAACAATGCTACTGTACTACACACCAAGACTGCAGCAGTTCATCAACAACGCCAGTCCACATCAACAATGCTACTGTACTACACACCAAGACTGCAGCAGTTCATCAACAACGCCAGTCCACATCAACAATGCTACTGTACTACACACCAAGACTGCTGCAGTTCATCAACAACGCCAGTCCACATCAACAATGCTACTGTACTACACACCAAGACTGCAGCAGTTCATCAACAACGCCAGTCTACATCAATAAATGCTACTGTACTACACACCAAGACTGCAGCAGTTCATCAACAACGCCAGTCTACATTAATAAATGCTACTGTACTACACACCAAGACTGCAGCAGTTCATCAACAACGCCAGCATACATCAACAATGCTACTGTACTACACACCAAGACTGCTGCAGTTCATCAACAACGCCAGTCCACATCAACAATGCTACTGTACTACACACCAAGACTGCTGCAGTTCATCAACAACGCCAGTCCACATCAACAATGCTACTGTACTACACACCAAGACTGCAGCAGTTCATCAACAACACCAGTCCACATCAACAATGCTACTGTACTACACACCAAGACTGCAGCAGTTCATCAACAACGCCAGCATACATCAACAATGCTACTGTACTACACACCAAGACTGCAGAAGTTCATCAACAACGCCAGTCTACATCAATAAATGCTACTGTACTACACACCAAGACTGCAGCAGTTCATCAACAACGCCAGTCTACATTAATAAATGCTACTGTACTACACACCAAGACTGCAGCAGTTCATCAACAACGCCAGCATACATCAACAATACTACTGTACTACACACCAAGACTGCAGCAGTTCATCAACAATGCCAGTCTACATCAACAATGCTACTGTACTACACACCAAGACTGCAGCAGTTCATCAACAACGCCAGTCCACATCAACAATGCTACTGTACTACACACCAAGACTGCAGCAGTTCATCAACAACGCCAGTCCACATCAACAATGCTACTGTACTACACACCAAGACTGCTGCAGTTCATCAACAACGCCAGTCCACATCAACAGTGCTACTGTACTACACACCAAGACTGCAGCAGTTCATCAACAACGCCAGTCTACATCAATAAATGCTACTGTACTACACACCAAGACTGCAGCAGTTCATCAACAACGCCAGTCTACATTAATAAATGCTACTGTACTACACACCAAGACTGCAGCAGTTCATCAACAACGCCAGCATACATCAACAATACTACTGTACTACACACCAAGACTGCAGCAGTTCATCAACAATGCCAGTCCACATCAACAATGCTACTGTACTACACACCAAGACTGCAGCAGTTCATCAACAACGCCAGTCTACATTAATAAATGCTACTGTACCTCACACCAAGACTGCAGCAGTTCATCAACAACGCCAGCATACATCAACAATACTACTGTACTACACACCAAGACTGCAGCAGTTCATCAACAATGCCAGTCCACATCAACAATGCTACTGTACTACACACCAAGACTGCAGCAGTTCATCAACAACGCCAGTCTACATTAATAAATGCTACTGTACTACACACCAAGACTGCAGCAGTTCATCAACAACGCCAGTCTACATTAATAAATGCTACTGTACTACACACCAAGACTGCAGCAGTTCATCAACAACGCCAGCATACATCAACAATGCTACTGTACTACACACCAAGACTGCAGCAGTTCATCAACAATGCCAGTCTACATCAACAATGCTACTGTACTACACACCAAGACTGCAGCAGTTCATCAACAACGCCAGCATACATCAACAATGCTACTGTACTACACACCAAGACTGCAGCAGTTCATCAACAACGCCAGTCCACATCAACAATGCTACTGTACTACACACCAAGACTGCAGCAGTTCATCAACAACGCCAGTCTACATCAATAAATGCTACTGTACTACACACCAAGACTGCAGCAGTTCATCAACAACGCCAGTCTACATTAATAAATGCTACTGTACTACACACCAAGACTGCAGCAGTTCATCAACAACGCCAGCATACATCAACAATGCTACTGTACTACACACCAAGACTGCTGCAGTTCATCAACAACGCCAGTCCACATCAACAATGCTACTGTACTACACACCAAGACTGCTGCAGTTCATCAACAACGCCAGTCCACATCAACAATGCTACTGTACTACACACCAAGACTGCAGCAGTTCATCAACAACACCAGTCCACATCAACAATGCTACTGTACTACACACCAAGACTGCAGCAGTTCATCAACAACGCCAGCATACATCAACAATGCTACTGTACTACACACCAAGACTGCAGCAGTTCATCAACAACGCCAGTCTACATCAATAAATGCTACTGTACTACACACCAAGACTGCAGCAGTTCATCAACAACGCCAGTCTAAATTAATAAATGCTACTGTACTACACACCAAGACTGCAGCAGTTCATCAACAACGCCAGCATACATCAACAATACTACTGTACTACACACCAAGACTGCAGCAGTTCATCAACAATGCCAGTCTACATTAATAAATGCTACTGTACTACACACCAAGACTGCAGCAGTTCATCAACAACGCCAGCATACATCAACAATACTACTGTACTACACACCAAGACTGCAGCAGTTCATCAACAATGCCAGTCCACATCAACAATGCTACTGTACTACACACCAAGACTGCAGCAGTTCATCAACAACGCCAGCATACATCAACAATACTACTGTACTACACACCAAGACTGCAGCAGTTCATCAACAATGCCAGTCCACATCAACAATGCTACTGTACTACACACCAAGACTGCAGCAGTTCATCAACAACGCCAGTCTACATTAATAAATGCTACTGTACTACACACCAAGACTGCAGCAGTTCATCAACAACGCCAGCATACATCAATAAATACTACTGTACTACACACCAAGACTGCAGCAGTTCATCAACAACGCCAGCATACATCAACAATGCTACTGTATTACACACCAAGACTGCAGCAGTTCATCAACAATGCCAGTCTACATCAACAATGCTACTGTACTACACACCAAGACTGCAGCAGTTCATCAACAACGCCAGCATACATCAACAATACTACTGTACTACACACCAAGACTGCAGCAGTTCATCAACAATGCCAGTCCACATCAACAATGCTACTGTACTACACACCAAGACTGCAGCAGTTCATCAACAACGCCAGTCTACATTAATAAATGCTACTGTACTACACACCAAGACTGCAGCAGTTCATCAACAACGCCAGCATACATCAATAAATACTACTGTACTACACACCAAGACTGCAGCAGTTCATCAACAACGCCAGTCCACATCAACAATGCTACTGTACTACACACCAAGACTGCAGCAGTTCATCAACAACGCCAGTCTACATCAACAATGCTACTGTACTACACACCAAGACTGCAGCAGTTCATCAACAACGACAGTCTACATTAATAAATGCTACTGTACTACACACCAAGACTGCAGCAGTTCATCAACAACGCCAGCATACATCAACAATGCTACTGTACTACACACCAAGACTGCTGCAGTTCATCAACAACGCCAGTCCACATCAACAATGCTACTGTACTACACACCAAGACTGCAGCAGTTCATCAACAACGCCAGTCCACATCAACAATGCTACTGTACTACACACCAAGACTGCAGCAGTTCATCAACAACGCCAGTCCACATCAACAATGCTACTGTACTACACACCAAGACTGCAGCAGTTCATCAACAACGCCAGCATACATCAACAATACTACTGTACTACACACCAAGACTGCAGCAGTTCATCAACAACGCCAGTCTACATCAATCAATGCTACTGTACTACACACCAAGACTGCAGCAGTTCATCAACAACGCCAGCATACATCAACAATGCTACTGTACTACACACCAAGACTGCAGCAGTTCATCAACAACGCCAGTCCACATCAACAATGCTACTGTACTACACACCAAGACTGCAGCAGTTCATCAACAACGCCAGTCTACATCAATAAATGCTACTGTACTACACACCAAGACTGCAGCAGTTCATCAACAACGCCAGTCTACATCAATCAATGCTACTGTACTACACACCAAGACTGCAGCAGTTCATCAACAACGCCAGCCACATCAACAATGCTACTGTACTACACACCAAGACTGCAGCAGTTCATCAACAACGCCAGTCTACATCAACAATGCTACTGTACTACACACCAAGACTGCTGCAGTTCATCAACAACGCCAGTCCACATCAACAATGCTACTGTACTACACCAAGACTGCAGCAGTTCATCAACAACGCCAGTCCACATCAACAATGCTACTGTACTACACACCAAGACTGCAGCAGTTCATCAACAACGCCAGTATACATCAACAATGCTACTGTACTACACACCAAGACTGCAGCAGTTCATCAACAACGCCAGTCTACATCAATAAATGCTACTGTACTACACACCAAGACTGCAGCAGTTCATCAACAACGCCAGTCTACATCAATCAATGCTACTGTACTACACACCAAGACTGCAGCAGTTCATCAACAACGCCAGCATACATCAACAATACTACTGTACTACACACCAAGACTGCAGCAGTTCATCAACAATGCCAGTCTACATCAACAATGCTACTGTACTACACACCAAGACTGCAGCAGTTCATCAACAACGCCAGTCTACATTAACAATGCTACTGTACTACACACCAAGACTGCAGCAGTTCATCAACAACGCCAGTCTACATCAATCAATGCTACTGTACTACACACCAAGACTGCAGCAGTTCATCAACAACGCCAGTCTACATCAATAAATGCTACTGTACTACACACCAAGACTGCAGCAGTTCATCAACAACGCCAGTCTACATCAACAAATGCTACTGTACTACACACCAAGACTGCAGCAGTTCATCAACAACGCCAGCATACATCAACAATGCTACTGTACTACACACCAAGACTGCTGCAGTTCATCAACAACGCCAGTCCACATCAACAATGCTACTGTACTACACACCAAGACTGCAGCAGTTCATCAACAACGCCAGTCCACATCAACAATGCTACTGTACTACACACCAAGACTGCAGCAGTTCATCAACAACACCAGTCCACATCAACAATGCTACTGTACTACACACCAAGACTGCAGCAGTTCATCAACAACGCCAAACATACATCAACAATGCTACTGTACTACACACCAAGACTGCAGCAGTTCATCAACAACGCCAGTCTACATCAATAAATGCTACTGTACTACACACCAAGACTGCAGCAGTTCATCAACAACGCCAGTCTACATCAACAAATACTACTGTACTACACACCAAGACTGCAGCAGTTCATCAACAACGCCAGTCTACATCAACAATGCTACTGTACTACACACCAAGACTGCAGCAGTTCATCAACAACGCCAGTCCACATCAACAATGCTACTGTACTACACACCAAGACTGCAGCAGTTCATCAACAACGCCAGTCCACATCAACAATGCTACTGTACTACACACCAAGACTGCAGCAGTTCATCAACAACGCCAGTCTACATCAATAAATGCTACTGTACTACACACCAAGACTGCAGCAGTTCATCAACAACGCCAGTCTACATTAATAAATGCTACTGTACTACACACCAAGACTGCAGCAGTTCATCAACAACGCCAGTCTACATCAACAATGCTACTGTACTACACACCAAGACTGCAGCAGTTCATCAACAACGCCAGTCTACATCAACAATGCTACTGTACTACACACCAAGACTGCAGCAGTTCATCAACAACGCCAGCATACATCAACAATGCTACTGTACTACACACCAAGACTGCAGCAGTTCATCAACAATGCCAGTCCACATCAACAATGCTACTGTACTACACACCAAGACTGCAGCAGTTCATCAACAACGCCAGTCCACATCAACAATGCTACTGTACTACACACCAAGACTGCAGCAGTTCATCAACAACGCCAGTCCACATCAACAATGCTACTGTACTACACACCAAGACTGCTGCAGTTCATCAACAACGCCAGTCCACATCAACAATGCTACTGTACTACACACCAAGACTGCAGCAGTTCATCAACAACGCCAGTCTACATCAATAAATGCTACTGTACTCACACCAAGACTGCAGCAGTTCATCAACAACGCCAGTCTACATTAATAAATGCTACTGTACTACACACCAAGACTGCAGCAGTTCATCAACAACGCCAGCATACATCAACAATGCTACTGTACTACACACCAAGACTGCTGCAGTTCATCAACAACGCCAGTCCACATCAACAATGCTACTGTACTACACACCAAGACTGCTGCAGTTCATCAACAACGCCAGTCCACATCAACAATGCTACTGTACTACACACCAAGACTGCAGCAGTTCATCAACAACACCCAGTCCACATCAACAATGCTACTGTACTACACACCAAGACTGCAGCAGTTCATCAACAACGCCAGCATACATCAACAATGCTACTGTACTACACACCAAGACTGCAGCAGTTCATCAACAACGCCAGTCTACATCAATAAATGCTACTGTACTACACACCAAGACTGCAGCAGTTCATCAACAACGCCAGTCTACATTAATAAATGCTACTGTACTACACACCAAGACTGCAGCAGTTCATCAACAACGCCAGCATACATCAACAATACTACTGTACTACACACCAAGACTGCAGCAGTTCATCAACAATGCCAGTCTACATCAACAATGCTACTGTACTACACACCAAGACTGCAGCAGTTCATCAACAACGCCAGTCCACATCAACAATGCTACTGTACTACACCAAGACTGCAGCAGTTCATCAACAACGCCAGTCCACATCAACAATGCTACTGGGTAATTGCACACCAAGACTGCTGCAGTTCATCAACAACGCCAGTCCACATCAACAATGCTACTGTACTACACACCAAGACTGCAGCAGTTCATCAACAACGCCAGTCTACATCAATAAATGCTACTGTACTACACACCAAGACTGCAGCAGTTCATCAACAACGCCAGTCTACATCAATAAATGCTACACAACACTACACACCAAGACTGCAGCAGTTCATCAACAACGCCAGCATACATCAACAATACTACTGTACTACACACCAAGACTGCAGCAGTTCATCAACAATGCCAGTCCACATCAACAATGCTACTGTACTACACACCAAGACTGCAGCAGTTCATCAACAACGCCAGTCTACATTAATAAATGCTACTGTACCTACACACCAAGACTGCAGCAGTTCATCAACAACGCCAGCATACATCAACAATACTACTGTACTACACACCAAGACTGCAGCAGTTCATCAACAATGCCAGTCCACATCAACAATGCTACTGTACTCACACCAAGACTGCAGCAGTTCATCAACAACGCCAGTCTACATTAATAAATGCTACTGTACTACACACCAAGACTGCAGCAGTTCATCAACAACGCCAGTCTACATTAATAAATGCTACTGTACTACACACCAAGACTGCAGCAGTTCATCAACAACGCCAGCATACATCAACAATGCTACTGTACTACACACCAAGACTGCAGCAGTTCATCAACAATGCCAGTCTACATCAACAATGCTACTGTACTACACACCAAGACTGCAGCAGTTCATCAGCAACGCCAGTCATACATCAACAATGCTACTGTACTACACACCAAGACTGCAGCAGTTCATCAACAACGCCAGTCCACATCAACAATGCTACTGTACTACACACCAAGACTGCAGCAGTTCATCAACAACGCCAGTCTACATCAATAAATGCTACTGTACTACACCAAGACTGCAGCAGTTCATCAACAACGCCAGTCTACATTAATAAATGCTACTGTACTACACACCAAGACTGCAGCAGTTCATCAACAACGCCAGCATACATCAACAATGCTACTGTACTACACACCAAGACTGCTGCAGTTCATCAACAACGCCAGTCCACATCAACAATGCTACTGTACTACACACCAAGACTGCTGCAGTTCATCAACAACGCCAGTCCACATCAACAATGCTACTGTACTACACACCAAGACTGCAGCAGTTCATCAACAACACCAGTCCACATCAACAATGCTACTGTACTACACACCAAGACTGCAGCAGTTCATCAACAACGCCAGCATACATCAACAATGCTACTGTACTACACCAAGACTGCAGCAGTTCATCAACAACGCCAGTCTACATCAATAAATGCTACTGTACTACACACCAAGACTGCAGCAGTTCATCAACAACGCCAGTCTAAATTAATAAATGCTACTGTACTATACACCAAGACTGCAGCAGTTCATCAACAACGCCAGCATACATCAACAATACTACTGTACTACACACCAAGACTGCAGCAGTTCATCAACAATGCCAGTCTACATTAATAAATGCTACTGTACTACACACCAAGACTGCAGCAGTTCATCAACAACGCCAGCATACATCAACAATACTACTGTACTACACACCAAGACTGCAGCAGTTCATCAACAATGCCAGTCCACATCAACAATGCTACTGTACTACACACCAAGACTGCAGCAGTTCATCAACAACGCCAGCATACATCAACAATACTACTGTACTACACACCAAGACTGCAGCAGTTCATCAACAATGCCAGTCCACATCAACAATGCTACTGTACTACACACCAAGACTGCAGCAGTTCATCAACAACGCCAGTCTACATTAATAAATGCTACTGTACTACACACCAAGACTGCAGCAGTTCATCAACAACGCCAGCATACATCAATAAATACTACTGTACTACACACCAAGACTGCAGCAGTTCATCAACAACGCCAGCATACATCAACAATGCTACTGTATTACACACCAAGACTGCAGCAGTTCATCAACAATGCCAGTCTACATCAACAATGCTACTGTACTACACACCAAGACTGCAGCAGTTCATCAACAACGCCAGCATACATCAACAATACTACTGTACTACACACCAAGACTGCAGCAGTTCATCAACAATGCCAGTCCACATCAACAATGCTACTGTACTACACACCAAGACTGCAGCAGTTCATCAACAACGCCAGTCTACATTAATAAATGCTACTGTACTACACACCAAGACTGCAGCAGTTCATCAACAACGCCAGCATACATCAATAAATACTACTGTACTACACCAAGACTGCAGCAGTTCATCAACAACGCCAGCATACATCAACAATGCTACTGTATTACACACCAAGACTGCAGCAGTTCATCAACAATGCCAGTCTACATCAACAATGCTACTGTACTACACACCAAGACTGCAGCAGTTCATCAACAACGACAGTCTACATTAATAAATGCTACTGTACTACACACCAAGACTGCAGCTACACCAAGACTGCTGCA
>JAGDYQ010000319.1:557437-593709 GCA_021962125.1 Bulinus truncatus | reverse complement strand
GTAAATTATGTAGTTTTAAATAGTGAAGGTATACTTAAGTTTGATTGTAAATTATGTAGTTTCAAATAGTGAAGGTATACTTAAGTTTGATTGTAAATTATGTAGTTTCAAAAATAGTGAAGGTATACTTAAGTTTGATTGTAAATTATGTAGTTTCAAATAGTGAAGGTATATTTAAATTTGATTGTAAATTATGTAGTTTCAAATAGTGAAGGTATACTTAAGTTTGATTGTAAATTATGTAGTTTCAAATAGTGAAGGTATACTTAAGTTTGATTGTAAATTATGTAGTTTCAAATAGTGAAGGTATACTTAAGTTTGATTATAAATTATAATTATGTAGTTTCAAATAGTGAAGGTATATTTAAGTTTGATTGTAAATTATGTAGTTTCAAATAGTGAAGGTATACTTAAATTTGATTGTAAATTATGTAGTTTCAAATAGTGAAGGTATACTTAAGTTTGATTGTAAATTATGTAGTTTCAAATAGTGAAGGTATACTTAAGTTTGATTGTAAATTATGTAGTTTCAAATAGTGAAGGTATAATTAAGTTTGATTGTAAATTATGTAGTTTCAAATAGTGAAGGTATACTTAAGTTTGATTGTAAATTATGTAGTTTCAAATGGTTAAGGTATACTTAAGTTTGATTGTAAATTATGTAGTTTCAAATGGTGAAGGTATACTTAAGTTTGATTGTAAATTATGTAGTTTTAAATAGTGAAGGTTTACTTAAGTTTGATTGTAAATTATGTAGTTTCAAAGATAGTGAAGTTATACTTAAGTTTGATTGTAAATTATGTAGTTTCAAACAGTGAAGGTATACTTAAGTTTGATTGTAAATTATGTAGTTTCAAATAGTGAAGGTATACTTAAGTTTGATTGTAAATTATGTAGTTTCAAATAGTGAAGGTATACTTAAGTTTGATTGTAAATTATGTAGTTTCAAATAGTGAAGGTATACTTAAGTTTGATTGTAAATTATGTAGTTTCAAAAATAGTGAAGGTATACTTAAGTTTGATTGTAAATTATATAGTTTCAAATAGTGAAGGTATATTTAAGTTTGATTGTAAATTATGTAGTTTCAAATAGTGAAGGTATACTTAAGTTTGATTGTAAATTATGTAGTTTCAAATAGTGAAGGTATACTTAAGTTTGATTGTAAATTATGTAGTTTCAAATAGTGAAGGTATACTTAAGTTTGATTGTAAATTATGTAGTTTCAAATAGTGAAGATATACTTAAGTTTGATTGTAAATTATGTAGTTTCAAATAGTGAAGGTATATTTAATTTTGATTGTAAATTATGTAGTTTCAAATAGTGAAGGTATACTTAAGTTTGATTGTAAATTATGTAGTTTCAAATAGTGAAGGTATACTTAAGTTTGATTGTAAATTATGTAGTTTCAAATAGTGAAGGTATACTTAAGTTTGATTGTAAATTATGTAGTTTCAAATAGTGAAGGTATACTTAAGTTTGATTGTAAATTATGTAGTTTCAAATAGTGAAGGTATGCCCAAGTTTGATTGTAAATTATGTAGTTTCAAAAATAGTGAAGTATACTTAAGTTTGATTGTAAATTATGTAGTTTTAAATAGTGAAGGTATACTTAAGTTTGATTGTAAAAATTATGTAGTTTCAAATAGTGAAGGTATATTTAAGTTTGATTGTAAATTATGTAGTTTCAAATAGTGAAGGTATACTTAAGTTTGATTATAAATTAAAATTATGTAGTTTCAAATAGTGAAGGTATATTTAAGTTTGATTGTAAATTATGTAGTTTCAAATAGTGAATGTATACTTAAGTTTGATTGTAAATTATGTAGTTTCAAATAGTGAAGGTATACTTAAGTTTGATTGTAAATTATGTAATTTCAATTAGTGAAGGTATACTTAAGTTTGATTATAAAAATTATGTAGTTTCAAATAGTGAAGGTATACTTAAGTTTGATTGTAAATTATGTAGTTTCAAATAGTGAAGGTATACTTAAGTTTGATTGTAAATTATGTAGTTTCAAATAGTGAAGGTATACTTAAGTTTGATTGTAAATTATGTAGTTTCAAATAGTGAAGGTATACTTAAGTTTGATTGTAAATTATGTAGTTTCAAATAGTGAAGGTATACTTAAGTTTGATTGTAAAATTATGTAGTTTCAAATAGTGAAGGTATACTTAAGTTTGATTGTAAATTATGTAGTTTCAAATAGTGAAGGTATACTTAAGTTTGATTGTAAATTATGTAGTTTTAAATAGTGAAGGTATACTTAAGTTTGATTGTAAATTATGTAGTTTCAAAAAATGTGAAGGTATACTTAAGTTTGATTGTAAATTATGTAGTTTCAAATAGTGAAGGTATACTTAAGTTTGATTGTAAATTATGTAGTTTCAAATAGTGAAGGTATACTTAAGTTTGATTGTAAATTATGTAGTTTCAAATAGTGAAGGTATACTTAAGTTTGATTGTAAATTATGTAGTTTCAAATAGTGAAGGTATACTTAAGTTTGATTGTAAATTATGTAGTTTCAAATAGTGAAGGTATACTTAAGTTTGATTGTAAATTATGTAGTTTCAAATAGTGAAGGTATACTTAAGTTTGATTGTAAATTATGTAGTTTCAAATAGTGAAGGTATACTTAAGTTTGATTGTAAATTATGTAGTTTCAAATAGTGAAGGTATACTTAAGTTTGATTGTAAATTATGTAGTTTCAAATAGTGAAGGTATACTTAAGTTTGATTGTAAATTATGTAGTTTCAAAATAGTGAAGGTATACTTAAGTTTGATTGTAAATTATGTAGTTTCAAATAGTGAAGGTATACTTAAGTTTGATTGTAAATTATGTAGTTTCAAATAGTGAAGGTATACTTAAGTTTGATTGTAAATTATGTAGTTTCAAATAGTGAAGGTATACTTAAGTTTGATTGTAAATTATGTAGTTTCAAATAGTGAAGGTATACTTAAGTTTGATTGTAAATTATGTAGTTTCAAATAGTGAAGGTATACTTAAGTTTGATTGTAAATTATGTAGTTTCAAATAGTGAAGGTATACTTAAGTTTGATTGTAAATTATGTAGTTTCAAATAGTGAAGGTATACTTAAGTTTGATTGTAAATTATGTAGTTTCAAATAGTGAAGGTATACTTAAGTTTGATTGTAAATTATGTAGTTTCAAATAGTGAAGGTATACTTAAGTTTGATTGTAAATTATGTAGTTTTAAATAGTGAAGGTATACTTAAGTTTGATTGTAAATTATGTAGTTTCAAATAGTGAAGGTATACTTAAGTTTGATTGTAAATTATGTAGTTTCAAATAGTGAAGGTATACTTAAGTTTGATTGTAAATTATGTAGTTTCAAATAGTGAAGGTATACTTAAGTTTGATTGTAAATTATGTAGTTTCAAATAGTGAAGGTATACTTAAGTTTGATTGTAAATTATGTAGTTTCAAATAGTGAAGGTATACTTAAGTTTGATTGTAAATTATGTAGTTTCAAACAGTGAAGGTATACTTAAGTTTGATTGTAAATTATGTAGTTTCAAATAGTGAAGGTATACTTAAGTTTGATTGTAAATTATGTAGTTTTAAATGGTGAAGGTATACTTAAGTTTGATTGTAAATTATGTAGTTTCAAATAGTGAAGGTATACTTAAGTTTGATTGTAAATTATGTAGTTTCAAATGTGAAGGTATACTTAAGTTTGATTGTAAATTATGTAGTTTCAAATAGTGAAGGTATACTTAAGTTTGATTGTAAATTATGTAGTTTCAAATAGTGAAGGTATACTTAAGTTTGATTGTAAATTATGTAGTTTCAAATAGTGAAGGTATACTTAAGTTTGATTGTAAATTATGTAGTTTCAAATAGTGAAGGTATACTTAAGTTTGATTGTAAATTATGTAGTTTCAAATAGTGAAGGTATACTTAAGTTTGATTGTAAATTATGTAGTTTCAAATAGTGAAGGTATACTTAAGTTTGATTGTAAATTATGTAGTTTCAAACAGTGAAGGTATACTTAAGTTTGATTGTAAATTATGTAGTTTCAAATAGTGAAGGTATACTTAAGTTTGATTGTAAATTATGTAGTTTCAAATAGTGAAGGTATACTTAAGTTTGATTGTAAATTATGTAGTTTCAAATAGTGAAGGTATACTTAAGTTTGATTGTAAATTATGTAGTTTCAAATAGTGAAGGTATATTTAAGTTTGATTGTAAATTATGTAGTTTCAAATAGTGAAGGTATACTTAAGTTTGATTGTAAATTATGTAGTTTCAAATAGTGAAGGTATACTTAAGTTTGATTGTAAATTATGTAGTTTCAAATAGTGAAGGTATACTTAAGTTTGATTGTAAATTATGTAGTTTTAAATAGTGAAGGTATACTTAAGTTTGATTGTAAATTATGTAGTTTCAAAAATAGTGAAGGTATACTTAAGTTTGATTGTAAATTATGTAGTTTCAAATAGTGAAGGTATACTTAAGTTTGATTGTAAATTATGTAGTTTCAAATAGTGAAGGTATACTTAAGTTTGATTGTAAATTATGTAGTTTCAAATAGTGAAGGTATACTTAAGTTTGATTGTAAATTATGTAGTTTCAAATAGTGAAGGTATACTTAAGTTTGATTGTAAATTATGTAGTTTCAAATAGTGAAGGTATACTTAAGTTTGATTGTAAATTATGTAGTTTCAAATAGTGAAGGTATACTTAAGTTTGATTGTAAATTATGTAGTTTTAAATAGTGAAGGTATACTTAAGTTTGATTGTAAATTATGTAGTTTCAAATAGTGAAGGTATACTTAAGTTTGATTGTAAATTATGTAGTTTCAAATAGTGAAGGTATACTTAAGTTTGATTGTAAATTATGTAGTTTCAAATAGTGAAGGTATACTTAATTTTGATTGTAAATTATGTAGTTTCAAATAGTGAAGGTATATTAAGGTTTGATTGTAAATTATGTAGTTTCAAATAGTGAAGGTATACTTAAATTTGATTGTAAATTATGTAGTTTCAAATAGTGAAGGTATACTTAAATTTAATTGTAAATTATGTAGTTTCAAATAGTGAAGGTATACTTAAGTTTGATTGTAAATTATGTAGTTTCAAATAGTGAAGGTATACTTAAGTTTGATTGTAAATTATGTAGTTTCAAATAGTGAAGGTATACTTAAGTTTGATTGTAAATTATGTAGTTTCAAATAGTGAAGGTATACTTAAGTTTGATTGTAAATTATGTAGTTTCAAATAGTGAAGGTATACTTAAGTTTGATTGTAAATTATGTAGTTTCAAATAGTGAAGGTATACTTAAGTTTGATTGTAAATTATGTAGTTTCAAACAGTGAAGGTATACTTAAGTTTGATTGTAAATTATGTAGTTTCAAAAATAGTGAAGGTATACTTAAGTTTGATTGTAAATTATGTAGTTTCAAAAATAGTGAAGGTATACTTAAGTTTGATTGTAAATTTTGTAATTTCAATTAGTGAAGGTATACTTAAGTTTGATTATAAATTATAATTATGTAGTTTCAAATAGTGAAGGTATATTTTAGTTTGATTGTAAATTATGTAGTTTCAAACAGTGAAGGTATACTTAAGTTTGATTGTAAATTATGTAGTTTCAAACAGTGAAGGTATACTTAAGTTTGATTGTAAATTATGTAGTTTCAAATAGTGAAGGTATACTTAAGTTTGATTGTAAATTATGTAGTTTCAAATAGTGAAGGTATACTTAAGTTTGATTGTAAATTATGTAGTTTCAAATAGTGAAGGTATACTTAAGTTTGATTGTAAATTATGTAGTTTCAAACAGTGAAGGTATACTTAAGTTTGATTGTAAATTATGTAGTTTCAAACAGTGAAGGTATACTTAAGTTTGATTGTAAATTATGTAGTTTCAAATAGTGAAGGTATACTTAAGTTTGATTGTAAATTATGTAGTTTCAAATAGTGAAGGTATACTTAAGTTTGATTGTAAATTATGTAGTTTCAAATAGTGAAGGTATACTTAAGTTTGATTGTAAATTATGTAGTTTCAAATAGTGAAGGTATACTTAAGTTTGATTGTAAATTATGTAGTTTCAAATAGTGAAGGTATACTTAAGTTTGATTGTAAATTATGTAGTTTCAAACAGTGAAGGTATACTTAAGTTTGATTGTAAATTATGTAGTTTCAAATAGTGAAGGTATACTTAAGTTTGATTGTAAATTATGTAGTTTCAAATAGTGAAGGTATACTTAAGTTTGATTGTAAATTATGTAGTTTTAAATAGTGAAGGTATACTTAAGTTTGATTGTAAATTATGTAGTTTCAAAAAGTGAAGGTATACTTAAGTTTGATTGTAAATTATGTAGTTTCAAAAATAGTGAAGGTATACTTAAGTTTGATTGTAAATTATGTAGTTTCAAAAATAGTGAAGGTATACTTAAGTTTGATTGTAAATTATGTAGTTTCAAATAGTGAAGGTATACTTAAGTTTGATTGTAAATTATGTAGTTTCAAACAGTGAAGGTATACTTAAGTTTGATTGTAAATTATGTAGTTTCAAATAGTGAAGGTATACTTAAGTTTGATTGTAAATTATGTAGTTTCAAATAGTGAAGGTATACTTAAGTTTGATTGTAAATTATGTAGTTTCAAATAGTGAAGGTATACTTAAGTTTGATTGTAAATTATGTAGTTTCAAATAGTGAAGGTATACTTAAGTTTGATTGTAAATTATGTAGTTTCAAATGGTGAAGGTATACTTAAGTTTGATTGTAAATTATGTAGTTTCAAATGGTGAAGGTATACTTAAGTTTGATTGTAAATTATGTAGTTTCAAATAGTGAAGGTATACTTAAGTTTGATTGTAAATTATGTAGTTTTAAATAGTGAAGGTATACTTAAGTTTGATTGTAAATTATGTAGTTTCAAAGTAGTGAAGGTATACTTAAGTTTGATTGTAAATTATGTAGTTTCAAATAGTGAAGGTATACTTAAGTTTGATTGTAAATTATGTAGTTTCAAATAGTGAAGGTATACTTAAGTTTGATTGTAAATTATGTAGTTTCAAATAGTGAAGGTATACTTAAGTTTGATTGTAAATTATGTAGTTTCAAATAGTGAAGGTATACTTAAGTTTGATTGTAAATTATGTAGTTTCAAATAGTGAAGGTATACTTAAGTTTGATTGTAAATTATGTAGTTTCAAATAGTGAAGGTATACTTAAGTTTGATTGTAAATTATGTAGTTTCAAAAATAGTGAAGGTATACTTAAGTTTGATTGTAAATTATGTAGTTTCAAATAGTGAAGGTATACTTAAGTTTGATTGTAAATTATGTAGTTTCAAATAGTGAAGGTATACTTAAGTTTGATTGTAAATTATGTAGTTTCAAATAGTGAAGGTATACTTAAGTTTGATTGTAAATTATGTAGTTTCAAATAGTGAAGGTATACTTAAGTTTGATTGTAAATTATGTAGTTTCAAATAGTGAAGGTATACTTAAGTTTGATTGTAAATTATGTAGTTTCAAATAGTGAAGGTATACTTAAGTTTGATTGTAAATTATGTAGTTTCAAATAGTGAAGGTATACTTAAGTTTGATTGTAAATTATGTAGTTTCAAATAGTGAAGGTATACTTAAGTTTGATTGTAAATTATGTAGTTTCAAATAGTGAAGGTATACTTAAGTTTGATTGTAAATTATGTAGTTTCAAATAGTGAAGGTATACTTAAGTTTGATTGTAAATTATGTAGTTTCAAATAGTGAAGGTATACTTAAGTTTGATTGTAAATTATGTAGTTTCAAAAATAGTGAAGGTATACTTAAGTTTGATTGTAAATTATGTAGTTTCAAATAGTGAAGGTATACTTAAGTTTGATTGTAAATTTATGTAGTTTCAAATAGTGAAGGTATACTTAAGTTTGATTGTAAATTATGTAGTTTCAAATAGTGAAGGTATACTTAAGTTTGATTGTAAATTATGTAGTTTCAAATAGTGAAGGTATACTTAAGTTTGATTGTAAATTATGTAGTTTCAAATAGTGAAGGTATACTTAAGTTTGATTGTAAATTATGTAGTTTCAAATAGTGAAGGTATACTTAAGTTTGATTGTAAATTATGTAGTTTCAAATAGTGAAGGTATACTTAAGTTTGATTGTAAATTATGTAGTTTCAAATAGTGAAGGTATACTTAAGTTTGATTGTAAATTATGTAGTTTCAAATAGTGAAGGTATACTTAAGTTTGATTGTAAATTATGTAGTTTCAAATAGTGAAGGTATACTTAAGTTTGATTGTAAATTATGTAGTTTCAAATAGTGAAGGTATACTTAAGTTTGATTGTAAATTATGTAGTTTCAAATAGTGAAGGTATACTTAAGTTTGATTGTAAATTATGTAGTTTCAAATAGTGAAGGTATACTTAAGTTTGATTGTAAATTATGTAGTTTCAAATAGTGAAGGTATACTTAAGTTTGATTGTAAATTATGTAGTTTCAAATAGTGAAGGTATACTTAAGTTTGATTGTAAATTATGTAGTTTCAAATAGTGAAGGTATACTTAAGTTTGATTGTAAATTATGTAGTTTCAAATAGTGAAGGTATACTTAAGTTTGATTGTAAATTATGTAGTTTCAAATAGTGAAGGTATACTTAAGTTTGATTGTAAATTATGTAGTTTCAAATAGTGAAGGTATACTTAAGTTTGATTGTAAATTATGTAGTTTCAAATAGTGAAGGTATACTTAAGTTTGATTGTAAATTATGTAGTTTCAAATAGTGAAGGTATACTTAAGTTTGATTGTAAATTATGTAGTTTCAAATAGTGAAGGTATACTTAAGTTTGATTGTAAATTATGTAGTTTCAAATAGTGAAGGTATACTTAAGTTTGATTGTAAATTATGTAGTTTCAAATAGTGAAGGTATACTTAAGTTTGATTGTAAATTATGTAGTTTCAAATAGTGAAGGTATACTTAAGTTTGATTGTAAATTATGTAGTTTCAAATGGTGAAGGTATACTTAAGTTTGATTGTAAATTATGTAGTTTCAAATAGTGAAGGTATACTTAAGTTTGATTGTAAATTATGTAGTTTCAAAAATAGTGAAGGTATACTTAAGTTTGATTGTAAATTATGTAGTTTCAATTAGTGAAGGTATACTTAAGTTTGATTATAAATTATAATTATGTAGTTTCAAATAGTGAAGGTATATTTAAGTTTGATTGTAAATTATGTAGTTTCAAATAGTGAAGGTATACTTAAGTTTGATTGTAAATTATGTAGTTTCAAATAGTGAAGGTATACTTAAGTTTGATTGTAAATTATGTAGTTTCAAATAGTGAAGGTATACTTAAGTTTGATTGTAAATTATGTAGTTTCAAATAGTGAAGGTATACTTAAGTTTGATTGTAAATTATGTAGTTTCAAATAGTGAAGGTATACTTAAGTTTGATTGTAAATTATGTAGTTTCAAATAGTGAAGGTATACTTAAGTTTGATTGTAAATTATGTAGTTTCAAATAGTGAAGGTATACTTAATTTTGATTGTAAATTATGTAGTTTCAAATAGTGAAGGTATACTTAAGTTTGATTGTAAATTATGTAGTTTCAAATAGTGAAGGTATACTTAAGTTTGATTGTAAATTATGTAGTTTCAAATAGTGAAGGTATACTTAAGTTTGATTGTAAATTATGTAGTTTCAAATAGTGAAGGTATACTTAAGTTTGATTGTAAATTATGTAGTTTCAAATAGTGAAGGTATACTTAAGTTTGATTGTAAATTATGTAGTTTCAAATAGTGAAGGTATACTTAAGTTTGATTGTAAATTATGTAGTTTCAAATAGTGAAGGTATACTTAAGTTTGATTGTAAATTATGTAGTTTCAAATAGTGAAGGTATACTTAAGTTTGATTGTAAATTATGTAGTTTCAAATAGTGAAGGTATACTTAAGTTTGATTGTAAATTATGTAGTTTCAAATAGTGAAGGTATACTTAAGTTTGATTGTAAATTATGTAGTTTCAAATAGTGAAGGTATACTTAAGTTTGATTGTAAATTATGTAGTTTCAAATAGTGAAGGTATACTTAAGTTTGATTGTAAATTATGTAGTTTCAAATAGTGAAGGTATACTTAAGTTTGATTGTAAATTATGTAGTTTCAAATAGTGAAGGTATACTTAAGTTTGATTGTAAATTATGTAGTTTCAAATAGTGAAGGTATACTTAAGTTTGATTGTAAATTATGTAGTTTCAAATAGTGAAGGTATACTTAAGTTTGATTGTAAATTATGTAGTTTCAAATAGTGAAGGTATACTTAAGTTTGATTGTAAATTATGTAGTTTCAAATAGTGAAGGTATACTTAAGTTTGATTGTAAATTATGTAGTTTCAAATAGTGAAGGTATACTTAAGTTTGATTGTAAATTATGTAGTTTCAAATAGTGAAGGTATACTTAAGTTTGATTGTAAATTATGTAGTTTCAAATAGTGAAGGTATACTTAAGTTTGATTGTAAATTATGTAGTTTCAAATAGTGAAGGTATACTTAAGTTTGATTGTAAATTATGTAGTTTCAAATAGTGAAGGTATACTTAAGTTTGATTGTAAATTATGTAGTTTCAAAATGGTGAAGGTATACTTAAGTTTGATTGTAAATTATGTAGTTTCAAAAATAGTGAAGGTATACTTAAGTTTGATTGTAAATTATGTAGTTTCAAATAGTGAAGGTATACTTAAGTTTGATTGTAAATTATGTAGTTTCAAATAGTGAAGGTATACTTAAGTTTGATTGTAAATTATGTAGTTTCAAATAGTGAAGGTATACTTAAGTTTGATTGTAAATTATGTAGTTTCAAATAGTGAAGGTATACTTAAGTTTGATTGTAAATTATGTAGTTTCAAATAGTGAAGGTATACTTAAGTTTGATTGTAAATTATGTAGTTTCAAATAGTGAAGGTATACTTAAGTTTGATTGTAAATTATGTAGTTTCAAATAGTGAAGGTATACTTAAGTTTGATTGTAAATTATGTAGTTTCAAATAGTGAAGGTATACTTAAGTTTGATTGTAAATTATGTAGTTTCAAATAGTGAAGGTATACTTAAGTTTGATTGTAAATTATGTAGTTTCAAATAGTGAAGGTATACTTAAGTTTGATTGTAAATTATGTAGTTTCAAATAGTGAAGGTATACTTAAGTTTGATTGTAAATTATGTAGTTTCAAATAGTGAAGGTATACTTAAGTTTGATTGTAAATTATGTAGTTTCAAATAGTGAAGGTATACTTAAGTTTGATTGTAAATTATGTAGTTTCAAATAGTGAAGGTATACTTAAGTTTGATTGTAAATTATGTAGTTTCAAATAGTGAAGGTATACTTAAGTTTGATTGTAAATTATGTAGTTTCAAATAGTGAAGGTATACTTAAGTTTGATTGTAAATTATGTAGTTTCAAATAGTGAAGGTATACTTAAGTTTGATTGTAAATTATGTAGTTTCAAATAGTGAAGGTATACTTAAGTTTGATTGTAAATTATGTAGTTTCAAATAGTGAAGGTATACTTAAGTTTGATTGTAAATTATGTAGTTTCAAATAGTGAAGGTATACTTAAGTTTGATTGTAAATTATGTAGTTTCAAATAGTGAAGGTATACTTAAGTTTGATTGTAAATTATGTAGTTTCAAATAGTGAAGGTATACTTAAGTTTGATTGTAAATTATGTAGTTTCAAATAGTGAAGGTATACTTAAGTTTGATTGTAAATTATGTAGTTTCAAATAGTGAAGGTATACTTAAGTTTGATTGTAAATTATGTAGTTTCAAATAGTGAAGGTATACTTAAGTTTGATTGTAAATTATGTAGTTTCAAATAGTGAAGGTATGCTTAAGTTTGATTGTAAATTATGTAGTTTCAAACTAGTGAAGGTATACTTAAGTTTGATTGTAAATTATGTAGTTTCAAATAGTGAAGGTATACTTAAGTTTGATTGTAAATTATGTAGTTTCAAATAGTGAAGGTATACTTAAGTTTGATTGTAAATTATGTAGTTTCAAACAGTGAAGGTATACTTAAGTTTGATTGTAAATTATGTAGTTTCAAACAGTGAAGGTATACTTAAGTTGGATTGTAAATTATGTAGTTTCAAACAGTGAAGGTATACTTAAGTTTGATTGTAAATTATGTAGTTTCAAATAGTGAAGGTATACTTAAGTTTGATTGTAAATTATGTAGTTTCAAATAGTGAAGGTATACTTAAGTTTGATTGTAAATTATGTAGTTTCAAATAGTGAAGGTATACTTAAGTTTGATTGTAAATTATGTAGTTTCAAACAGTGAAGGTATACTTAAGTTTGATTGTAAATTATGTAGTTTCAAATAGTGAAGGTATACTTAAGTTTGATTGTAAATTATGTAGTTTCAAATAGTGAAGGTATACTTAAGTTTGATTGTAAATTATGTAGTTTCAAATAGTGAAGGTATACTTAAGTTTGATTGTAAATTATGTAGTTTCAAACAGTGAAGGTATACTTAAATTTGATTGTAAATTATGTAGTTTCAAATAGTGAAGGTATACTTAAGTTTGATTGTAAATTATGTAGTTTCAAATAGTGAAGGTATACTTAAGTTTGATTGTAAATTTTGTAGTTTCAAATGGTGAAGGTATACTTAAGTTTGATTGTAAATTATGTAGTTTCAATTAGTGAAGGTATACTTAAGTTTGATTGTAAATTATAATTATGTAGTTTCAAATAGTGAAGGTATACTTAAGTTTGATTGTAAATTATGTAGTTTCAAATGGTGAAGGTATATTTAAGTTTCATTGTAAATTATGTAGTTTCAAATAGTGAAGGTATACTTAAGTTTGATTGTAAATTATGTAGTTTCAAATAGTGAAGGTATACTTAAGTTTGATTGTAAATTATGTAGTTTCAAATAGTGAAGGTATACTTAAGTTTGATTGTAAATTATGTAGTTTCAAATAGTGAAGGTATACTTAAGTTTGATTGTAAATTATGTAGTTTCAAATAGTGAAGGTATACTTAAGTTTGATTGTAAATTATGTAGTTTCAAATAGGGAAGGTATAATTAAGTTTGATTGTAAATTATGTAGTTTTAAATAGTGAAGGTATACTTAAGTTTGATTGTAAATTATGTAGTTTCAAAGATAGTGAAGGTATACTTAAGTTTGATTGTAAATTATGTAGTTTCAAATAGTGAAGGTATACTTAAGTTTGATTGTAAATTATGTAGTTTCAAATAGTGAAGGTATACTTAAGTTTGATTGTAAATTATGTAGTTTCAAATAGTGAAGGTATACTTAAGTTTGATTGTAAATTATGTAGTTTCAAATAGTGAAGGTATACTTAAGTTTGATTGTAAATTATGTAGTTTCAAATAGTGAAGGTATACTTAAGTTTGATTGTAAATTATGTAGTTTCAAATAGTGAAGGTATACTTAAGTTTGATTGTAAATTATGTAGTTTCAAATAGTGAAGGTATACTTAAGTTTGATTGTAAATTATGTAGTTTCAAATGGTGAAGGTATACTTAAGTTTGATTGTAAATTATGTAGTTTCAAATGGTGAAGGTATACTTAAGTTTGATTGTAAATTATGTAGTTTCAAATAGTGAAGGTATACTTAAGTTTGATTGTAAATTATGTAGTTTCAAATAGTGAAGGTATACTTAAGTTTGATTGTAAATTATGTAGTTTCAAATAGTGAAGGTATACTTAAGTTTGATTGTAAATTATGTAGTTTCAAATAGTGAAGGTATAATTAAGTTTGAATGTAAATTATGTAGTTTCAAAAATAGTGAAGGTATTTTAAGTTTGATTGTGAATTATGTAGTTTCAAATAGTGAAGGTATACTTAAGTTTGATTGTAAATTATGTAGTTTCAAATAGTGAAGGTATACTTAAGTTTGATTGTAAATTATGTAGTTTCAAATAGTGAAGGTATACTTAAGTTTGATTGTAAATTATAACTATGTAGTTTCAAATAGTGAAGGTATACTTAAGTTTGATCGTAAATTATGTAGCTTCAAATAGTGAAGGTATACTTAAGTTTGATTGTAAATTATGTAGTTTCAAATAGTGAAGGTATACTTAAGTTTGATTGTAAATTATGTAGTTTCAAATAGTGAAGGTATACTTAAGTTTGATTGTAAATTATGTAGTTTCAAATAGTGAAGGCATACTTAAGTTTGATTGTAAATTATGTAGTTTCAAATAGTGAAGGTATACTTAAGTTTGATTGTAAATTATGTAGTTTCAAATAGTTAAGGTATACTTAAGTTTGATTGTAAATTATGTAGTTTCAAATGTGAAGGTATACTTAAGTTTGATTGTAAATTATGTAGTTTTAAATAGTGAAGGTATACTTAAGTTTGATTGTAAATTATGTAGTTTCAAAATAGTGAAGGTATACTTAAGTTTGATTGTAAATTATGTAGTTTCAAACAGTGAAGGTATACTTAAGTTTGATTGTAAATTATGTAGTTTCAAATAGTGAAGGTATACTTAAGTTTGATTGTAAATTATGTAGTTTCAAATAGTGAAGGTATACTTAAGTTTGATTGTAAATTATGTAGTTTCAAATAGTGAAGGTATACTTAAGTTTGATTGTAAATTATGTAGTTTCAAATAGTGAAGGTATACTTAAGTTTGATTGTAAATTATGTAGTTTCAAATAGTGAAGGTATACTTAAGTTTGATTGTAAATTATGTAGTTTCAAATAGTGAAGGTATACTTAAGTTTGATTGTAAATTATGTAGTTTCAAATAGTGAAGGTATACTTAAGTTTGATTGTAAATTATGTAGTTTCAAATAGTGAAGGTATACTTAAGTTTGATTGTAAATTATGTAGTTTCAAATAGTGAAGGTATACTTAAGTTTGATTGTAAATTATGTAGTTTCAAATAGTGAAGGTATACTTAAGTTTGATTGTAAATTATGTAGTTTCAAATAGTGAAGGTATACTTAAGTTTGATTGTAAATTATGTAGTTTCAAATAGTGAAGGTATACTTAAGTTTGATTGTAAATTATGTAGTTTCAAATAGTGAAGGTATACTTAAGTTTGATTGTAAATTATGTAGTTTCAAATAGTGAAGGTATACTTAAGTTTGATTGTAAATTATGTAGTTTCAAATAGTGAAGGTATACTTAAGTTTGATTGTAAATTATGTAGTTTCAAAATAGTGAAGGTATACTTAAGTTTGATTGTAAATTATGTAATTTCAATTAGTGAAGGTATACTTAAGTTTGATTATAAATAAATTATGTAGTTTCAAATAGTGAAGGTATACTTAAGTTTGATTGTAAATTATGTAGTTTCAAATAGTGAAGGTATACTTAAGTTTGATTGTAAATTATGTAGTTTCAAATAGTGAAGGTATACTTAAGTTTGATTGTAAATTATGTAGTTTCAAATAGTGAAGGTATACTTAAGTTTGATTGTAAATTATGTAGTTTCAAATAGTGAAGGTATATGTACTTAAGTTTGATTGTAAATTATATTTCAAAGAAGGTAATTAATTTGATTTGTAACATGTAGTTTTAAATAGTGAAGGCATACCTAAGTTTGATTGTAAATTATGTAGTTTCAAATAGTGAAGGTATACTTAAGTTTGATTGTAAATTATGTAGCTCATTGTAAAATTATGTTTCAAATAGTGAAGGTATACTTAAGTTTGATTGTAAATTATGTAGTTTCAAATAGTGAAGGTATACTTAGTGATAGTTTGATTGTATACTTGAAGGTATATTTTGATTGTAAATTATGTAGTTTCAAATAGTGAAGTGAAGGTATACTTAAGTTTGATTGTAAATTATGTAGTTTCAAATAGTGAAGGTATACTTAAGTTTGATTGTAAATTATGTAGTTTCAAACAGTGAAGGTATACTTAAGTTTGATTGTAAATTATGTAGTTTTAAACAGTGAAGGTATACTTAAGTTTGATTGTAAATTATGTAGTTTCAAATAGTGAAGGTATACTTAAGTTTGATTGTAAATTATGTAGTTTCAAATAGTGAAGGTATACTTAAGTTTGATTGTAAATTATGTAGTTTCAAATAGTGAAGGTATACTTAAGTTTGATTGTAAATTATGTAGCTTCAAATGGTGAAGGTATACTTAAGTTTGATTGTAAATTATGTAGTTTCAAATAGTGAAGGTATACTTAAGTTTGATTGTAAATTATGTAGTTTCAAATAGTGAAGGTATACTTAAGTTTGATTGTAAATTATGTAGTTTCAAATAGTGAAGGTATACTTAATTTTGATTGTAAATTATGTAGTTTCAAATAGTGAAGGTATACTTAAGTTTGATTGTAAATTATGTAGTTTCAAATGGTGAAGGTATACTTAAGTTTGATTGTAAATTATGTAGTTGCAAATGGTGAAGGTATACTTAAGTTTGATTGTAAATTATGTAGTTTCAAATGGTGAAGGTATACTTAAGTTTGATTGTAAATTATGTAGTTTTAAATAGTGAAGGTATACTTAAGTTTGATTGTAAATTATGTAGTTTCAAATAGTGAAGGTATACTTAAGTTTGATTGTAAATTATGTAGTTTCAAATAGTGAAGGTATACTTAAGTTTGATTGTAAATTATGTAGTTTCAAATAGTGAAGGTATACTTAAGTTTGATTGTAAATTATGTAGTTTCAAACAGTGAAGGTATACTTAAGTTTGATTGTAAATTATGTAGTTTCAAACAGTGAAGGTATACTTAAGTTTGATTGTAAATTATGTAGTTTCAAATAGTGAAGGTATACTTAAGTTTGATTGTAAATTATGTAGTTTCAAATAGTGAAGGTATACTTAAGTTTGATTATAAATTATAATTATGTAGTTTCAAATAGTGAAGGTATATTTAAGTTTGATTGTAAATTATGTAGTTTCAAATAGTGAAGGTATACTTAAATTTGATTGTAAATTATGTAGTTTCAAATAGTGAAGGTATACTTAAGTTTGATTGTAAATTATGTAGTTTCAAATAGTGAAGGTATACTTAAGTTTGATTGTAAATTATGTAGTTTCAAATAGTGAAGGTATACTTAAGTTTGATTGTAAATTATGTAGTTTCAAATAGTGAAGGTATACTTAAGTTTGATTGTAAATTATGTAGTTTCAAATGGTTAAGGTATACTTAAGTTTGATTGTAAATTATGTAGTTTCAAATGGTGAAGGTATACTTAAGTTTGATTGTAAATTATGTAGTTTTAAATAGTGAAGGTTTACTTAAGTTTGATTGTAAATTATGTAGTTTCAAAGATAGTGAAGTTATACTTAAGTTTGATTGTAAATTATGTAGTTTCAAACAGTGAAGGTATACTTAAGTTTGATTGTAAATTATGTAGTTTCAAATAGTGAAGGTATACTTAAGTTTGATTGTAAATTATGTAGTTTCAAATAGTGAAGGTATACTTAAGTTTGATTGTAAATTATGTAGTTTCAAATAGTGAAGGTATACTTAAGTTTGATTGTAAATTATGTAGTTTCAAATAGTGAAGGTATACTTAAGTTTGATTGTAAATTATGTAGTTTCAAATAGTGAAGGTATACTTAAGTTTGATTGTAAATTATGTAGTTTCAAATAGTGAAGGTATACTTAAGTTTGATTGTAAATTATGTAGTTTCAAATAGTGAAGGTATACTTAAGTTTGATTGTAAATTATGTAGTTTCAAATAGTGAAGGTATACTTAAGTTTGATTGTAAATTATGTAGTTTCAAATGGTGAAGGTATACTTAAGTTTGATTGTAAATTATGTAGTTTTAAATAGTGAAGGTATACTTAAGTTTGATTGTAAATTATGTAGTTTCAAATAGTGAAGGTATACTTAAGTTTGATTGTAAATTATGTAGTTTCAAATAGTGAAGGTATACTTAAGTTTGATTGTAAATTATGTAGTTTCAAATAGTGAAGGTATACTTAAGTTTGATTGTAAATTATGTAGTTTCAAATAGTGAAGGTATACTTAAGTTTGATTGTAAATTATGTAGTTTCAAATAGTGAAGGTATACTTAAGTTTGATTGTAAATTATGTAGTTTCAAAAATAGTGAAGGTATACTTAAGTTTGATTGTAAATTATGTAATTTCAATTAGTGAAGGTATACTTAAGTTTGATTATAAATTATAATTATGTAGTTTCAAATAGTGAAGGTATATTTAAGTTTGATTGTAAATTATGTAGTTTCAAATAGTGAAGGTATACTTTAGTTTGATTGTAAATTATGTAGTTTCAAATAGTGAAGGTATACTTAAGTTTGATTGTAAATTATGTAGTTTCAAATAGTGAAGGTATACTTAAGTTTGATTGTAAATTATGTAGTTTCAAATAGTGAAGGTATACTTAAGTTTGATTGTAAATTATGTAGTTTCAAATAGTGAAGGTATACTTAAGTTTGATTGTAAATTATGTAGTTTCAAATAGTGAAGGTATACTTAAGTTTGATTGTAAATTATGTAGTTTCAAATAGTGATGGTATACTTAATTTTGATTGTAAATTATGTAGTTTCAAATAGTGAAGGTATACTTAAGTTTGATTGTAAATTATGTAGTTTCAAATAGTGAAGGTATACTTAAGTTTGATTGTAAATTTTGTAGTTTCAAATAGTGAAGGTATACTTAAGTTTGATTGTAAATTATGTAGTTTCAAATAGTGAAGGTATACTTAATTTTGATTGTAAATTATGTAGTTTCAAATAGTGAAGGTATACTTAAGTTTGATTGTAAATTATGTAGTTTCAAATAGTGAAGGTATACTTAAGTTTGATTGTAAATTATGTAGTTTCAAATAGTGAAGGTATACTTAAATTTGATTGTAAATTATGTAGTTTTAAATAGTGAAGGTATACTTAAGTTTGATTGTAAATTATGTAGTTTCAAAAATAGTGAAGGTATACTTAAGTTTGATTGTAAATTATGTAGTTTCAAATAGTGAAGGTATACTTAAGTTTGATTGTAAATTATGTAGTTTCAAATAGTGAAGGTATACTTAAGTTTGATTGTAAATTATGTAGTTTCAAATAGTGAAGGTATACTTAAGTTTGATTGTAAATTATGTAGTTTCAAATGGTGAAGGTATACTTAAGTTTGATTGTAAATTATGTAGTTTCAAAAATAGTGAAGGAATACTTAAGTTTGATTGTAAATTATGTAGTTTCAAAAATAGTGAAGGTATACTTAAGTTTGATTGTAAATTATGTAATTTCAATTAGTGAAGGTATACTTAAGTTTGATTATAAATTATAATTATGTAGTTTCAAATAGTGAAGGTATATTTAAGTTTGATTGTAAATTATGTAGTTTCAAATAGTGAAGGTATACTTTAGTTTGATTGTAAATTATGTAGTTTCAAATAGTGAAGGTATACTTAAGTTTGATTGTAAATTATGTAGTTTCAAATAGTGAAGGTATACTTAAGTTTGATTGTAAATTATGTAGTTTCAAATAGTGAAGGTATACTTAAGTTTGATTGTAAATTATGTAGTTTCAAATAGTGAAGGTATACTTAAGTTTGATTGTAAATTATGTAGTTTCAAATAGTGAAGGTATACTTAAGTTGGATTGTAAATTATGTAGTTTCAAATAGTGATAGTATACTTAATTTTGATTGTAAATTATGTAGTTTCAAATAGTGAAGGTATACTTAAGTTTGATTGTAAATTATGTAGTTTCAAATAGTGAAGGTATACTTAAGTTTGATTGTAAATTATGTAGTTTCAAACAGTGAAGGTATACTTAAGTTTGATTGTAAATTATGTAGTTTTAAACAGTGAAGGTATACTTAAGTTTGATTGTAAATTATGTAGTTTCAAACAGTGAAGGTATACTTAAGTTTGATTGTAAATGATGTAGTTTCAAAAAGTGAAGGTATACTTAAGTTTGATTGTAAATTATGTAGTTTCAAATAGTGAAGGTATACTTAAGTTTGATTGTAAATTATGTAGCTTCAAATGGTGAAGGTATACTTAAGTTTGATTGTAAATTATGTAGTTTCAAATAGTGAAGGTATACTTAAGTTTGATTGTAAATTTTGTAGTTTCAAATAGTGAAGGTATACTTAAGTTTGATTGTAAATTATGTAGTTTCAAATAGTGAAGGTATACTTAATTTTGATTGTAAATTATGTAGTTTCAAATAGTGAAGGTATACTTAAGTTTGATTGTAAATTATGTAGTTTCAAATGGTGAAGGTATACTTAAGTTTGATTGTAAATTATGTAGTTGCAAATGGTGAAGGTATACTTAAGTTTGATTGTAAATTATGTAGTTTCAAATGGTGAAGGTATACTTAAGTTTGATTGTAAATTATGTAGTTTTAAATAGTGAAGGTATACTTAAGTTTGATTGTAAATTATGTAGTTTCAAATAGTGAAGGTATACTTAAGTTTGATTGTAAATTATGTAGTTTCAAATAGTGAAGGTATACTTAAGTTTGATTGTAAATTATGTAGTTTCAAATAGTGAAGGTATACTTAAGTTTGATTGTAAATTATGTAGTTTCAAATAGTGAAGGTATACTTAAGTTTGATTGTAAATTATGTAGTTTCAAACAGTGAAGGTATACTTAAGTTTGATTGTAAATTATGTAGTTTCAAATAGTGAAGGTATACTTAAGTTTGATTGTAAATTATGTAGTTTCAAATAGTGAAGGTATACTTAAGTTTGATTGTAAATTATGTAGTTTCAAATAGTGAAGGTATACTTAAGTTTGATTGTAAATTATGTAGTTTCAAATAGTGAAGGTATACTTAAATTTGATTGTAAATTATGTAGTTTCAAATAGTGAAGGTATACTTAAGTTTGATTGTAAATTATGTAGTTTCAAATAGTGAAGGTATACTTAAGTTTGTTGTAAATTATGTAGTTTCAAATAGTGAAGGTATACTTAAGTTTGATTGTAAATTATGTAGTTTCAAATAGTGAAGGTATACTTAAGTTTGATTGTAAATTATGTAGTTTCAAATAGTGAAGGTATACTTAAGTTTGATTGTAAATTATGTAGTTTCAAATAGTGAAGGTATACTTAAGTTTGATTGTAAATTATGTAGTTTCAAATAGTGAAGGTATACTTAAGTTTGATTGTAAATTATGTAGTTTCAAATAGTGAAGGTATACTTAAGTTTGATTGTAAATTATGTAGTTTCAAATAGTGAAGGTATACTTAAGTTTGATTGTAAATTATGTAGTTTCAAATAGTGAAGGTATACTTAAGTTTGATTGTAAATTATGTAGTTTCAAATAGTGAAGGTATACTTAAGTTTGATTGTAAATTATGTAGTTTCAAATAGTAAAGGTATACTTAAGTTTGATTGTAAATTATGTAGTTTCAAACAGTGAAGGTATACTTAAGTTTGATTGTAAATTATGTAGCTTCAAACAGTGAAGGTATACTTAAGTTGGATTGTAAATTATGTAGTTTCAAATAGTAAAGGTATACTTAAGTTTGATTGTAAATTATGTAGTTTCAAATAGTGAAGGTATACTTAAGTTTGATTGTAAATTATGTAGTTTCAAATAGTGAAGGTATACTTAAGTTTGATTGTAAATTATGTAGTTTCAAATAGTGAAGGTATACTTAAGTTTGATTGTAAATTATGTAATTTCAATTAGTGAAGGTATACTTAAGTTTGATTGTAAATTATGTAGTTTCAAATGGTGAAGGTATACTTAAGTTTGATTGTAAATTATGTAGTTTCAAATGGTGAAGGTATACTTAAGTTTGATTGTAAATTATGTAGTTTAAAATAGTGAAGGTATACTTAAGTTTGATTGTAAATTATGTAGTTTCAAATGGTGAAGGTATACTTAAGTTTGATTGTAAATTATGTAGTTTCAAACAGTGAAGGTATACTTAAGTTTGATTGTAAATTATGTAGTTTCAAATAGTGAAGGTATACTTAAGTTTGATTGTAAATTATGTAGTTTCAAATAGTGAAGGTATACTTAAGTTTGATTGTAAATTATGTAGTTTCAAATAGTGAAGGTATACTTAAGTTTGATTGTAAATTATGTAGTTTCAAATAGTGAAGGTATACTTAAGTTTGATTGTAAATTATGTAGTTTCAAATAGTGAAGGTATACTTAAGTTTGATTGTAAATTATGTAGTTTCAAATAGTGAAGGTATACTTAAGTTTGATTGTAAATTATGTAGTTTCAAATAGTGAAGGTATACTTAAGTTTGATTGTAAATTATGTAGTTTCAAATAGTGAAGGTATACTTAAGTTTGATTGTAAATTATGTAGTTTCAAATAGTGAAGGTATACTTAAGTTTGATTGTAAATTATGTAGTTTCAAATAGTGAAGGTATACTTAAGTTTGATTGTAAATTATGTAGTTTCAAATAGTGAAGGTATACTTAAGTTTGATTGTAAATTATGTAGTTTCAAATGGTGAAGGTATACTTAAGTTTGATTGTAAATTATGTAGTTTCAAATAGTGAAGGTATACTTAAGTTTGATTGTAAATTATGTAGTTTCAAATAGTGAAGGTATACTTAAGTTTGATTGTAAATTATGTAGTTTCAAAAATAGTGAAGGTATACTTAAGTTTGATTGTAAATTATGTAAATTCAAAAATAGTGAAGGTATACTTCAGTTTGATTGTAAATTATGTAGTTTCAAATAGTGAAGGTATACTTAAGTTTGATTATAAATTATAATTATGTAGTTTCAAATAGTGAAGGTATATTTAAGTTTGATTGTAAATTATGTAGTTTCAAATAGTGAAGGTATACTTAAGTTTGATTGTAAATTATGTAGTTTCAAATAGTGAAGGTATACTTAAGTTTGATTGTAAATTATGTAGTTTCAAATAGTGAAGGTATACTTAAGTTTGATTTTAAATTATGTAGTTTCAAATAGTGAAGGTATACTTAAGTTTGATTGTAAATTATGTAGTTTCAAATAGTGAAGGTATACTTTAGTTTGATTGTAAATTATGTAGTTTCAAATAGTGAAGGTATACTTAAGTTTGATTGTAAATTATGTAGTTTCAAAAAATGTGAAGGTATACTTAAGTTTGATTGTAAATTATGTAGTTTCAAAAATAGTGAAGGTATACTTAAGTTTGATTGTAAATTATGTAATTTCAATTAGTGAAGGTATACTTAAGTTTGATTATAAATTATAATTATGTAGTTTCAAATAGTGAAGGTATATTTAAGTTTGATTGTAAATTATGTAGTTTCAAATAGTGAAGGTATACTTAAGTTTGATTGTAAATTATGTAGTTTCAAATAGTGAAGGTATACTTAAGTTTGATTGTAAATTATGTAGTTTCAAATAGTGAAGGTATACTTAAGTTTGATTGTAAATTATGTAGTTTCAAATAGTGAAGGTATACTTAAGTTTGATTGTAAATTATGTAGTTTCAAATAGTGAAGGTATACTTAAGTTTGATTGTAAATTATGTAGTTTCAAATAGTGAAGGTATACTTAAGTTTGATTGTAAATTATGTAGTTTCAAATAGTGAAGTATACTTAAGTTTGATTGTAAATTATGTAGTTTCAAACAGTGAAGGTATACTTAAGTTTGATTGTAAATTATGTAGTTTCAAATAGTGAAGGTATACTTAAGTTTGATTGTAAATTATGTAGTTTCAAATAGTGAAGGTATACTTAAGTTTGATTGTAAATTATGTAGTTTCAAATAGTGAAGGTATACTTAAGTTTGATTGTAAATTATGTAGTTTCAAATAGTGAAGGTATACTTAAGTTTGATTGTAAATTATGTAGTTTCAAATAGTGAAGGTATACTTAAGTTTGATTGTAAATTATGTAGTTTCAAATAGTGAAGGTATACTTAAGTTTGATTGTAAATTATGTAGTTTCAAATAGTGAAGGTATACTTAAGTTTGATTGTAAATTATGTAGTTTCAAAAATAGTGAAGGTATACTTAAGTTTGATTGTAAATTATGTAGTTTCAAATAGTGAAGGTATACTTAAGTTTGATTGTAAATTATAATTATGTAGTTTCAAATAGTGAAGGTATATTTAAGTTTGATTGTAAATTATGTAGTTTCAAATAGTGAAGGTATACTTAAGTTTGATTGTAAATTATGTAGTTTCAAATAGTGAAGGTATACTTAAGTTTGATTGTAAATTATGTAGTTTCAAATAGTGAAGGTATACTTAAGTTTGATTGTAAATTATGTAGTTTCAAATAGTGAAGGTATACTTAAGTTTGATTGTAAATTATGTAGTTTCAAATAGTGAAGGTATACTTAAGTTTGATTGTAAATTATGTAGTTTCAAATAGTGAAGGTATACTTAAGTTTGATTGTAAATTATGTAGTTTCAAATGGTGAAGGTATACTTAAGTTTGGTTGTAAATTATGTAGTTTCAAATAGTGAAGGTATACTTAAGTTTGATTGTAAATTATGTAGTTTCAAATAGTGAAGGTATACTTAAGTTTGATTGTAAATTATGTAGTTTCAAATAGTGAAGGTATACTTAAGTTTGATTGTAAATTATGTAGTTTCAAATAGTGAAGGTATACTTAAGTTTGATTGTAAATTATGTAGTTTCAAATAGTGAAGGTATACTTAAGTTTGATTGTAAATTATGTAGTTTCAAATAGTGAAGGTATACTTAAGTTTGATTGTAAATTATGTAGTTTCAAATAGTGAAGGTATACTTAAGTTTGATTGTAAATTATGTAGTTTCAAATAGTGAAGGTATACTTAATTTTGATTGTAAATTATGTAGTTTCAAATAGTGAAGGTATAATTAAGTTTGATTGTAAATTATGAAGTTTCAAATAGTGAAGGTATACTTAAGTTTGATTGTAAATTATGTAGTTTCAAATGGTGAAGGTATACTTAAGTTTAATTGTAAATTATGTAGTTTCAAATGGTGAAGGTATACTTAAGTTTGATAGTAAATTATGTAGTTTTAAATAGTGAAGGTATACTTAAGTTTGATTGTAAATTATGTAGTTTCAAAGATAGTGAAGGTATACTTAAGTTTGATTGTAAATTATGTAGTTTCAAACAGTGAAGGTATACTTAAGTTTAATTGTAAATCATGTAGTTTCAAATAGTGAAGGTATAATTAATTTTGAATGTAAATTATGTAGTTTCAAAAATAGTGAAGGTATTCTTAAGTTTGATTGTAAATTATGTAGTTTCAAATAGTGAAGGTATATTTAAGTTTGATTGTAAATTATGTAGTTTCAAATAGTGAAGGTATACTTAAGTTTGATTGTAAATTATGTAGTTTCAAATAGTGAAGGTATACTTAAGTTTGATTGTAAATTATGTAGTTTCAAATAGTGAAGGTATACTTAAGTTTGATTATAAATTATAATTATGTAGTTTCAAATAGTGAAGGTATATTTAAGTTTGATTGTAAATTATGTAGTTTCAAATAGTGAAGGTATACTTAAATTTGATTGTAAATTATGTAGTTTCAAATAGTGAAGGTATACTTAAGTTTGATTGTAAATTATGTAGTTTCAAATAGTGAAGGTATACTTAAGTTTGATTGTAAATTATGTAGTTTCAAATAGTGAAGGTATAATTAAGTTTGATTGTAAATTATGTAGTTTCAAATAGTGAAGGTATACTTAAGTTTGATTGTAAATTATGTAGTTTCAAATGGTTAAGGTATACTTAAGTTTGATTGTAAATTATGTAGTTTCAAATGGTGAAGGTATACTTAAGTTTGATTGTAAATTATGTAGTTTTAAATAGTGAAGGTATACTTAAGTTTGATTGTAAATTATGTAGTTTCAAAGATAGTGAAGGTATACTTAAGTTTGATTGTAAATTATGTAGTTTCAAATAGTGAAGGTATACTTAAGTTTGATTGTAAATTATGTAGTTTCAAATAGTGAAGGTATAATTAAGTTTGATTGTAAATTATGTAGTTTTAAATAGTGAAGGTATACTTAAGTTTGATTGTAAATTATGTAGTTTCAAATGGTGAAGGTATACTTAAGTTTGATTGTAAATTATGTAGTTTTAAATAGTGAAGGTATACTTAAGTTTGATTGTAAATTATGTAGTTTCAAAAATAGTGAAGGTATACTTAAGTTTGATTGTAAATTATGTAGTTTCAAATAGTGAAGGTATACTTAAGTTTGATTATAAATTATATTTATGTAGTTTCAAATAGTGAAGGTATATTTAAGTTTGATTGTAAATTATGTAGTTTCAAATAGTGAAGGTATACTTAAGTTTGATTGTAAATTATGTAGTTTCAAATAGTGAAGGTATACTTAAGTTTGATTGTAAATTATGTAGTTTCAAATGGTGAAGGTATACTTAAGTTTGGTTGTAAATTATGTAGTTTCAAATGGTGAAGGTATACTTAAGTTTGATTGTAAATTATGTAGTTTTAAATAGTGAAGGTATACTTAAGTTTGATTGTAAATTATGTAGTTTCAAAAATAGTGAAGGTATACTTAAGTTTGATTGTAAATTATGTAGTTTCAAATAGTGAAGGTATACTTAAGTTTGATTATAAATTATATTTATGTAGTTTCAACTAGTGAAGGTATATTTAAGTTTGATTGTAAATTATGTAGTTTCAAATAGTGAAGGTATACTTAAGTTTGATTGTAAATTATGTAGTTTCAAATAGTGAAGGTATACTTAAGTTTGATTGTAAATTATGTAGTTTCAAATAGTGAAGGTATACTTAAGTTTGATTGTAAATTATGTAGTTTCAAATAGTGAAGGTATACTTAAGTTTGATTGTAAATTATGTAGTTTCAAATAGTGAAGGTATACTTAATTTTGATTGTAAATTATGTAGTTTCAAATAGTGAAGGTATAATTAAGTTTGATTGTAAATTATGTAGTTTCAAATAGTGAAGGTATACTTAAGTTTGATTGTAAATTATGTAGTTTCAAATAGTGAAGGTATACTTAAGTTTGATTGTAAATTATGTAGTTTCAAATAGTGAAGGTATACTTAAGTTTGATTGTAAATTATGTAGTTTTAAATAGTGAAGGTATACTTAAGTTTGATTGTAAATTATGTAGTTTCAAAGATAGTGAAGGTATACTTAAGTTTGATTGTAAATTATGTAGTTTCAAACAGTGAAGGTATACTTAAGTTTAATTGTAAATCATGTAGTTTCAAATAGTGAAGGTATAATTAATTTTGAATGTAAATTATGTAGTTTCAAAAATAGTGAAGGTATTCTTAAGTTTGATTGTAAATTATGTAGTTTCAAATAGTGAAGGTATATTTAAGTTTGATTGTAAATTATGTAGTTTCAAATAGTGAAGGTATACTTAAGTTTGATTGTAAATTATGTAGTTTCAAATAGTGAAGGTATACTTAAGTTTGATTGTAAATTATGTAGTTTCAAATAGTGAAGGTATACTTAAGTTTGATTATAAATTATAATTATGTAGTTTCAAATAGTGAAGGTATATTTAAGTTTGATTGTAAATTATGTAGTTTCAAATAGTGAAGGTATACTTAAATTTGATTGTAAATTATGTAGTTTCAAATAGTGAAGGTATACTTAAGTTTGATTGTAAATTATGTAGTTTCAAATAGTGAAGGTATACTTAAGTTTGATTGTAAATTATGTAGTTTCAAATAGTGAAGGTATAATTAAGTTTGATTGTAAATTATGTAGTTTCAAATAGTGAAGGTATACTTAAGTTTGATTGTAAATTATGTAGTTTCAAATGGTTAAGGTATACTTAAGTTTGATTGTAAATTATGTAGTTTCAAATGGTGAAGGTATACTTAAGTTTGATTGTAAATTATGTAGTTTTAAATAGTGAAGGTTTACTTAAGTTTGATTGTAAATTATGTAGTTTCAAAGATAGTGAAGTTATACTTAAGTTTGATTGTAAATTATGTAGTTTCAAACAGTGAAGGTATACTTAAGTTTGATTGTAAATTATGTAGTTTCAAATAGTGAAGGTATACTTAATTTTGATTGTAAATTATGTAGTTTCAAAAATAGTGAAGGTATACTTAAGTTTGATTGTAAATTATGTAGTTTCAAATAGTGAAGGTATACTTAAGTTTGATTATAAATTATATTTATGTAGTTTCAACTAGTGAAGGTATATTTAAGTTTGATTGTAAATTATGTAGTTTCAAATAGTGAAGGTATACTTAAGTTTGATTGTAAATTATGTAGTTTCAAATAGTGAAGGTATACTTAAGTTTGATTGTAAATTATGTAGTTTCAAATAGTGAAGGTATACTTAAGTTTGGTTGTAAATTATGTAGTTTCAAATGGTGAAGGTATACTTAAGTTTGATTGTAAATTATGTAGTTTTAAATAGTGAAGGTATACTTAAGTTTGATTGTAAATTATGTAGTTTCAAAAATAGTGAAGATATACTTATGTTTGATTGTAAATTATGTAGTTTCAAATAGTGAAGGTATACTTAAGTTTGATTATAAATTATATTTATGTAGTTTCAAATAGTGAAGGTATATTTAAGTTTGATTGTAAATTATGTAGTTTCAAATAGTGAAGGTATACTTAAGTTTGATTGTAAATTATGTAGTTTCAAATGGTGAAGGTATACTTAAGTTTGATTGTAAATTATGTAGTTTCAAATAGTGAAGGTATACTTAAGTTTGATTGTAAATTATGTAGTTTCAAATAGTGAAGGTATACTTAAGTTTGATTGTAAATTATGTAGTTTCAAATAGTGAAGGTATACTTAAGTTTGATTGTAAATTATGTAGTTTCAAATAGTGAAGGTATACTTAAGTTTGATTGTAAATTATGTAGTTTCAAAAATAGTGAAGGTATACTTAAGTTTGATTGTAAATTATGTAGTTTCAAATAGTGAAGGTATACTTAAGTTTGATTGTAAATTATGTAGTTTCAAACAGTGAAGGTATACTTAAGTTTGATTGTAAATTATGTAGTTTCAAATAGTGAAGGTATACTTAAGTTTGATTGTAAATTATGTAGTTTCAAATAGTGAAGGTATACTTAAATTTGATTGTAAATTATGTAGTTTTAAATAGTGAAGGTATACTTAAGTTTGATTGTAAATTATGTAGTTTCAAATAGTGAAGGTATACTTAAGTTTGATTGTAAATTATGTAGTTTCAAATAGTGAAGGTATACTTAAGTTTGATTGTAAATTATGTAGTTTCAAATAGTGAAGGTATACTTTAAGTTTGATTGTAAATTATGTAGTTTCAAATAGTGAAGGTATACTTAAGTTTGATTGTAAATTATGTAGTTTCAAATAGTGAAGGTATACTTAAGTTTGATTGTAAATTATGTAGTTTCAAATAGTGAAGGTATACTTAAGTTTGATTGTAAATTATGTAGTTTCAAATAGTGAAGGTATACTTAAGTTTGATTGTAAATTATGTAGTTTCAAATAGTGAAGGTATACTTAAGTTTGATTGTAAATTATGTAGTTTCAAATAGTGAAGGTATACTTAAGTTTGATTGTAAATTATGTAGTTTCAAATAGTGAAGGTATACTTAAGTTTGATTGTAAATTATGTAGTTTCAAATAGTGAAGGTATACTTAAGTTTGATTGTAAATTATGTAGTTTCAAATAGTGAAGGTATACTTAAGTTTGATTGTAAATTATGTAGTTTCAAATGGTGAAGGTATACTTAAGTTTGATTGTAAATTATGTAGTTTCAAAAATAGTGAAGGTATACTTAAGTTTGATTGTAAATTATGTAGTTTCAATTAGTGAAGGTATACTTAAGTTTGATTATAAATTATAATTATGTAGTTTCAAATAGTGAAGGTATATTTAAGTTTGATTGTAAATTATGTAGTTTCAAATAGTGAAGGTATACTTAAGTTTGATTGTAAATTATGTAGTTTCAAATAGTGAAGGTATACTTAAGTTTGATTGTAAATTATGTAGTTTCAAATAGTGAAGGTATACTTAAGTTTGATTGTAAATTATGTAGTTTCAAACAGTGAAGGTATACTTAAGTGTAATTGTAAATTATGTAGTTTCAAACAGTGAAGGTATACTTAAGTTTGATTGTAAATTATGTAGTTTCAAATAGTGAAGGTATACTTAAGTTTGATTGTAAATTATGTAGTTTCAAATAGTGAAGGTATACTTAAGTTTGATTGTAAATTATGTAGTTTCAAATAGTGAAGGTATACTTAAGTTTGATTGTAAATTATGTAGTTTCAAATAGTGAAGGTATACTTAAGTTTGATTGTAAATTATGTAGTTTCAAATAGTGAAGGTATACTTAAGTTTGATTGTAAATTATGTAGTTGCAAATGGTGAAGGTATACTTAAGTTTGATTGTAAATTATGTAGTTTCAAATGGTGAAGGTATACTTAAGTTTGATTGTAAATTATGTAGTTTTAAATAGTGAAGGTATACTTAAGTTTGATTGTAAATTATGTAGTTTCAAATAGTGAAGGTATACTTAAGTTTGATTGTAAATTATGTAGTTTCAAATAGTGAAGGTATACTTAAGTTTGATTGTAAATTATGTAGTTTCAAATAGTGAAGGTATACTTAAGTTTGATTGTAAATTATGTAGTTTCAAATAGTGAAGGTATACTTAAGTTTGATTGTAAATTATGTAGTTTCAAATAGTGAAGGTATACTTAAGTTTGATTGTAAATTATGTAGTTTCAAATAGTGAAGGTATACTTAAGTTTGATTGTAAATTATGTAGTTTCAAATAGTGAAGGTATACTTAAGTTTGATTGTAAATTATGTAGTTTCAAATAGTGAAGGTATACTTAATTTTGATTGTAAATTATGTAGTTTCAAATAGTGAAGGTATACTTAAGTTTGATTGTAAATTATGTAGTTTCAAATAGTGAAGGTATACTTAAGTTTGATTGTAAATTATGTAGTTTCAAATGGTGAAGGTATACTTAAGTTTGATTGTAAATTATGTAGTTTCAAATGGTGAAGGTATACTTAAGTTTGATTGTAAATTATGTAGTTTTAAATAGTGAAGGTATACTTAAGTTTGATTGTAAATTATGTAGTTTCAAAGATAGTGAAGGTATACTTAAGTTTGATTGTAAATTATGTAGTTTCAAACAGTGAAGGTATACTTAAGTTTGATTGTAAATCATGTAGTTTCAAATAGTGAAGGTATACTTAATTTTGATTGTAAATTATGTAGTTTCAAAAATAGTGAAGGTATACTTAAGTTTGATTGTAAATTATGTAGTTTCAAATAGTGAAGGTATATTTAAGTTTGATTGTAAATTATGTAGTTTCAAATAGTGAAGGTATACTTAAGTTTGATTGTAAATTATGTAGTTTCAAATAGTGAAGGTATACTTAAGTTTGATTGTAAATTATGTAGTTTCAAATAGTGAAGGTATACTTAAGTTTGATTGTAAATTATGTAGTTTCAAATAGTGAAGGTATATTTAAGTTTGATTGTAAATTATGTAGTTTCAAATAGTGAAGGTATACTTAAATTTGATTGTAAATTATGTAGTTTCAAATAGTGAAGGTATACTTAAGTTTGATTGTAAATTATGTAGTTTCAAATAGTGAAGGTATACTTAAGTTTGATTGTAAATTATGTAGTTTCAAATAGTGAAGGTATAATTAAGTTTGATTGTAAATTATGTAGTTTCAAATAGTGAAGGTATACTTAAGTTTGATTGTAAATTATGTAGTTTCAAATGGTTAAGGTATACTTAAGTTTGATTGTAAATTATGTAGTTTCAAATAGTGAAGGTATACTTAAGTTTGATTGTAAATTATGTAGTTTTAAATAGTGAAGGTATACTTAATTTTGATTGTAAATTATGTAGTTTCAAAAATAGTGAAGGTATACTTAAGTTTGATTGTAAATTATGTAGTTTCAAATAGTGAAGGTATATTTAAGTTTGATTGTAAATTATGTAGTTTCAAATAGTGAAGGTATACTTAAGTTTGATTGTAAATTATGTAGTTTCAAATAGTGAAGGTATACTTAAGTTTGATTGTAAATTATGTAGTTTCAAATAGTGAAGGTATACTTAATTTTGATTGTAAATTATGTAGTTTTAAATAGTGAAGGTATACTTAAGTTTGATTGTAAATTATGTTGTTTCAAAAATAGTGAAGATATACTTATGTTTGATTGTAAATTATGTAGTTTCAAATAGTGAAGGTATACTTAAGTTTGATTATAAATTATATTTATGTAGTTTCAACTAGTGAAGGTATATTTAAGTTTGATTGTAAATTATGTAGTTTCAAATAGTGAAGGTATACTTAAGTTTGATTGTAAATTATGTAGTTTCAAATAGTGAAGGTATACTTAAGTTTGATTGTAAATTATGTAGTTTCAAATGGTGAAGGTATACTTAAGTTTGGTTGTAAATTATGTAGTTTCAAATGGTGAAGGTATACTTAAGTTTGATTGTAAATTATGTAGTTTTAAATAGTGAAGGTATACTTAAGTTTGATTGTAAATTATGTAGTTTCAAAAATAGTGAAGATATACTTATGTTTGATTGTAAATTATGTAGTTTCAAATAGTGAAGGTATACTTAAGTTTGATTATAAATTATATTTATGTAGTTTCAACTAGTGAAGGTATATTTAAGTTTGATTGTAAATTATGTAGTTTCAAATAGTGAAGGTATACTTAAGTTTGATTGTAAATTATGTAGTTTCAAATGGTGAAGGTATACTTAAGTTTGGTTGTAAATTATGTAGTTTCAAATAGTGAAGGTATACTTAAGTTTGATTGTAAATTATGTAGTTTCAAATAGTGAAGGTATACTTAAGTTTGATTGTAAATTATGTAGTTTCAAATAGTGAAGGTATACTTAAATTTGATTGTAAATTATGTAGTTTTAAATAGTGAAGGTATACTTAAGTTTGATTGTAAATTATGTAGTTTCAAAAATAGTGAAGGTATACTTAAGTTTGATTGTAAATTATGTAGTTTCAAATAGTGAAGGTATACTTAAGTTTGATTGTAAATTATGTAGTTTCAAACAGTGAAGGTATACTTAAGTTTGATTGTAAATTATGTAGTTTCAAACAGTGAAGGTATACTTAAGTTTGATTGTAAATTATGTAGTTTCAAATAGTGAAGGTATACTTAAGTTTGATTGTAAATTATGTAGTTTCTGTCCTTTCTTTTATATTGTCAAATCCTAACATTCTCTCTGGCGGCCTCTGCCACGGTTTACTTCTACAGTCCCTTGAGAATAATTCTTGGCAGAAGGCTATCATGCCTTGCCACATGACCGAACCATTCCATCTTGCGTCGCTTGATTTGCTGCCAGAATTGTTCCAGGTTGGAGATTAGAATGAGTTTCCCCATTTTGCCCATTACGTACGAAGTTTCCCCCTCATGTCCTTCTCTTCTCTAGGCATAGGTCTAGAACATCCATCTTTTAATATTGTCTGTAACCTTTGACATGGTTTCATTACAGCATTTTGCATTGTCTGAATCGCCAATTAAAGACTTCCAAGCATCTTTCGAAAGTTAGCAAAGTTGTTGACAACGGGGAGTGGGAGTGGGGACTAAAATGTGATACAATGTGTTGAAGTAATTAATGGGAAAACCCTTAATACGATAAATTAATAAAAAGAAACATTCTAATTTGTAGCATCTTAGCTTACATTATAGGTATGATTATATGACTATTAATTGTTATAATCTCAAAGAGTATTCACTTTTATCAATCTATCATCAACTGAAAATACAATGCACAGCAGAAATTAAACTAAAAGAGGGATGGGGGAGAAGGCCCACGAATGTCCTAGAGGGGACACATCTTTAATGATAATTACCAGAGCAAGTAATGGGTCACTAAGCTTGACCCATATGACCCATCAAGTTCTTGACCCAGACCCATCATGACCCATTGAATGTTGTTATTTTCAAGATGGCGACCGTCGCGATAGGAACCATTTTGATATAATAAAAATCGCGCGACGACGGGTTTTTTAAGGTCGGGCGGAGACTAAAGATGGGTCGTGGGTCAGGGAACATTGACCCATGACCCATGTGACCCATCAAATTTTGCGACCCATTTGACCCATCGACTCATTACTTGCTCTGATAATTACTAATTGATGGAGCCCCCTCCTCCCCCACCCCCAACCGGTCATGTATCGACAGAGTTGACTTTAATTTTCAACATTTTTTTATATTTTTCAGCAACACATGGAGTCATTAGACTCAGCAAAACCGCCTCCTCAGTATCAATCACATGAAGCTCCGCCCATTTATATAGTATCATCAACACCTCCACCACATTATGATGAATGTATTCAACAAAGTTACCCCCCTTCTGATCCATACTCTTTTCAAGGTCATCAGGCGAGGTATTACACAGAGCAAGAATATTGTGAATACTACCCAGAGTATCAAAGACAGCAGGGACATGAAGTATATCAGGAACAGCCGGGACATGAAGTACACCAGAAACAGCCGGGACATGAAATACATCAGAAACAGCCGGGACATGAAGTTTATCAGGAACAGCAGGGACACGAAATGTAAGAAAGTTGACCATAGTTTCAGGAAATTAAGATTACGTCTTTCAAATAAACATTTTCCAAAACTATAAGTCTATTGATAGGCACATTTCGATATTATTTAATAACTTGCACAGCTTTAACCTTTAACCTTTTAACTCTCAACTCACGGTTATCAGAGGGAAAAGTTTTTTATTTTTAATTCATGGGACAACCTTTGGGAAAGGTATTCCTCCCCACCTTCCCCCGACGCCAAAATTGATAAATAAATATTTATTGAACGGGAGACTTTCTTGAAGATCACAACATACATTCATCAGTGTACATAGCAGTAGTGTGTATGATGCATTGTCCATTGTGGCCGTATCAAAACCATACGCTGTGTTAATTAAGGTAAACTTTGTTGCTTAATGCATCGGCGTCACACGTCCGGATTATTCCGGACATTTTTGCACACGTCTTGACGAGTGTTGTAAAAACTGGGACGTTTTGAGAGACTTAAATTTCCCGTAACTTGCGGAGAATAAATCTATTAAAAATATGTCTGTTGTAGATCGAAAGTAAGAATACTGTTTCCTGTCTAAATATTGATAACCTATTCCAATACATGACATCAGGAGTATTCCAATACTTGACCTCAGGAGGTATTCCTATACTTGACCTCAGGAGGTATTCCTATACTTGACCTCAGGAGGTATTCCAATACTGACCTCAGGCACTAACATTTGAACATTGATACCAATATTTGACATCAGAGGTATTCCTAAGACCTCTAGGAGGTCTCCAAATACTTGACCTCATGGCTATTCTAACATTTGAAATCATTGATATTCCAATACTTGACATCAGTGGTATTCCAATGTTTGACATCAGGGCACTTCAATACTGATATCAGGAGTATTCCAATACTTCCAAGTTTAAGAGGTTAAAACAAATCTGCAATAAGTTCGCTAAATAATGTCTGTTATGTGTCTATTTGCGGCCCTCGTAAGAACACCATGTCACCCGTGCGACCCATTGAAGGGAGTCTGGAGTTTATCTCTCGCCTGCTCCAGAGGACGACACATTTCAGAGATAATTCTCACAGCCCCACGAATCACCCACATGCCATAGTTTGATAACCACTGGTTTAGTCTAGGCTAGGCTAGTACAGTATTTCGTTTTTAACATGTAGCCTAACACTAATTCTGAACTTTGACATTTGTCTTTCAGTAGAACTCAACCTGTAAGCAGCCATATTGATCAGAGCGTAGATGAGAAGAAGTCTTGCTGCAACAAAAGTTGCTGTGCAGATTGCTGTTCAAATTGTGCAAAAACATTTTGTGTAGTATGTCATGCATTCGCCGTCTGTGCAGAGTGTTGTTATGTTTGTTGTGGCATTTTTGCGGCGTTTAACGGCTGAAAACAAAATTTTAACAATTTGTATTTTGTTGGGTTTGTTAACAGTTTATTTTCTAAATGAGGGGGAGGCATTACCATTAAGGTAGCCAATGGCAAGAGGGGAAGCAACCAGAACATTTGAAGAGGGGGCCCTGATCCTTGGTGGCTAACTCCATTAGGTATTTTAAATCTTCCTGCAACAAATCTGGAACTTTTTTTCTCAGCGGAGGTCGGGAGAGAGCTGTTGTGAGAGTATGTTATGGGCCTAAGGTTTTATACGGTGTCAACTCTAATGATATATTTATTTTGCTACTGGTATTTTTGTATATTCTGTATATATTGTATATATTTATATAAAATAATTTATTGTAAATATGATTCATCAAATAAAATTGATGACGAATTGTATTTAGTTGACTCAGTAAACTCGTTACTGAGCAGTTGTATCATCTCATGTGTTTACATAGGTTGCATTATCATCTCAAGTGTTTACA
>JAGDYQ010000319.1:541094-556937 GCA_021962125.1 Bulinus truncatus | reverse complement strand
CTTTGATATTCTATAATCATGTATGTAATCATATCAGTGGTGAAGTAAGGGAGGGGGGGAGGCAAGGGGGGTCATCATGCCCCCATAAAAAGGGCGCCAAATGTCCCGCAAAACGGGTACACTTGTGTAGGGCCCCAACGGAGTACACTTGTGTAGGGCCCCAACAATCTCTGACTATGGACCCCCCAAAAACCAAAGGACGGATCTAAAAATCTGTCTAAGTGTTTGTCTATGTTTGTTGAATATATGTATATATATATATATATATATATATATATATATATATATATATATATATATATATATATATAAAGCGCGCATCTGTGTGCATAAATCTATTGTCTGCGCACCTGACTTGACTGTCTATAAATCTAACTGTATATCTTTCTTTTCAACTAAATGTATGCGTATCTTATTGATCTATATGTCTGTCTATGCGGTTACTGGCATACCACGACCAACATACTTAGCTGCCACTAATACTCTAAACAGGTTCAAATCTTACATGGTTACTTCTCTAAACATTCGGCTCTAAAATTCCAGAGCAGCTGGTATAGAAAGTAAAGGGGAGGTAAAGAAGTTGTTTTCCTAACCGACATATAAGTTGTGGATTTTTGTTCTAAACTCAGTCAGTGGTGTATATATATATATATGTGTGTGTGTGTGTGTGTGTGCTCTTTATGCAGGGTGACTGCCTGTGTCTGTGTGTATGTATATTCTGGTTTCTGTGTGTGTGTTTGGCGGGGGGGGGGGGTAACACCTAGAAACCCATTTAATCTCATGCTATCACTCCATGAATGTACCGTGTGAAATTATTAAAAGTTGGACTACATGTTTCACCACGATTCACGTTATCCGTTCTGGCAAGTGAACTCGACAGGGGACCATATTGTTCAGCAGAAAGGAAACGCCCACCGAGAAAAAAAATGAACGGCTCATCTTCAGGTTTCATGTAAATTTTGGTCGCGTCACTCCAGAAAACAACAGCCACTGTGGCTGATGTGACGGCCGCGCTGGTTCATGGCGTCGACTGCAGGGTTAATAGAGTGGGCCGCATGATGGATGGGTGGGTGGGGGGGATGACATTTCAACTAGGTGTCTGTACCTAGGTGTCTGTACCTAGGTGTCTGTACCTAGGTGTCTGTATCTAGGTGTCTGTATCTAGGTGTCTGTACCTAGGTGTCTGTACCTAGGTGTCTGTACCTAGGTGTCTGTATCTAGGTGTCTGTACCTAGGTGTCTGTACCTAGGTGTCTGTATCTAGGTGTCTGTACCTAGGTGTGTCTGCATGCCTAAGTGTCTGTATCTAAGGTGTCTGTACACTAGGAATGTACTGTATCTAGGTATCTGTATCTAGGTGTCTGTACCTAGGTGAAATCTGCCACTAGTGTCTGTACTACCTAGGTGTCTGTATCTAGGTGTCTGTACCTAGGTGTCTGTATCTAGGTGTCTGTATCTAGGTGTCTGTACCTAGGTGTCTGTATCTAGGTGTCTGTACCTAGGTGTCTGTATCTAGGTGTCTGTACCTAGGTGTCTGTACCTAGGTGTCTGTATCTAGGTGTCTGTACCTAGGTGTCTGTATCTAGGTGTCTGTACCTAGGTGTCTGTACCTAGGTGTCTGTATCTAGGTGTCTGTATCTAGGTGTCTGTATCTAGGTGTCTGTACCTAGGTGTCTGTACCTAGGTGTCTGTATCTAGGTGTCTGTATCTAGGTGTCTGTACCTAGGTGTCTGTACCTAGGTGTCTGTATCTAGGTGTCTGTATCTAGGTGTCTGTATCTAGGTGTCTGTACCTCGCGTCTGTACCCTAGGTGTCTGTATCTAGGTGTCTTGTATCTAGGTCATGCTGTATTACCTAGGTGTCTGTACCTAGGTGTCTGTACCTAGGTGTCTGTATCTAGGTGTCTGTACCTAGGTGTCTGTATCTAGGTGTCTGTATCTAGGTGTCTGTATCTAAGTGTCTGTACCTAGGTGTCTGTACCTAGGTGTCTGTACCCTGAGTGTCTGTATCTAAGGTGTCTGTATCTAGGTGTCTGTATCTAGGTGTCTGTATCTAGGTGTCTGTACCTAGGTGTCTGTACCTAGGTGTCTGTATCTAGTTGTCTGTATCTAGGTGTCTGTATCTAGGTGTCTGTAACTATGTGTCTGTATCTAGGTGTCTGTACCTAGGTGTCTGTATCTAGGTGTCTGTATCTAGGTGTCTGTATCTAGGTGTCTGTACCTAGGTGTCTGTACCTAGGTGTCTGTACCTAGGTGTCTGTATCTAGGTGTCTGTATCTAGGTGTCTGTATCTAGGTGTCTGTATCTAGGTGTCTGTACCTAGGTGTCTGTACCTAGGTGTCTGTATCTAGTTGTCTGTATCTAGGTGTCTGTATCTAGGTGTCTGTAACTATGTGTCTGTATCTAGGTGTCTGTACCTAGGTGTCTGTATCTAGGTGTCTGTATCTAGGTGTCTGTATTTAGGTGTCTGTACCTAGGTGTCTGTACCTAGGTGTCTGTACCTAGGTGTCTGTATCTAGGTGTCTGTATCTAGGTGTCTGTATCTAGGTGTCTGTAACTATGTGTCTGTATCTAGGTGTCTGTATCTAGGTGTCTGTATCTAGGTGTCTGTACCTAGGCGTCTGTACCTAGGTGTCTGTATCTAGGTGTCTGTATCTAGGTGTCTGTATCTAGGTGTCTGTACCTAGGTGTCTGTATCTAGGTGTCTGTATCTAGGTGTCTGTACCTAGGTGTCTGTATCTAGGTGTCTGTATCTAGGTGTCTGTATCTAGGTGTCTGGCTTCCCTAGGTGTCTGTATCTAGGTGTCTGTACCTAGGTGTCTGTACCTGAGGTGTCTGGACCTAGGTGTCTGTACCTAGGTCTCTGTACCTAGTGTCTGTACCTAGGTGTCTGTATCTAGGTGTCTGTACCTAGGTGTCTGTACCCTAGGTGTCTGTACCTAGGTGTCTGTACCTAGATTGTCTGTATCTAGTGTCTTGTACCTTGAGTGTGTGTACCTAGGTGTCTGTATCTAGGTGTCTGTATCTAGGTGTCTGTACCTAGGTGTCTGTACCTAGGTGTCTGTACCTAGGTGTCAAGGTGTCTGTATCTAGGTGTCTGTATCTAGGTGTCTGTATCAAGGTGTCTGTATCTAGGTGTCTGTATCTAGGTGTCTGTATCTAGGTGTCTGTACCTAGGTGTCTGTACCTAGGTGTCTGTATCTAGTTGTCTGTATCTAGGTGTCTGTATCTAGGTGTCTGTAACTATGTGTCTGTATCTAGGTGTCTGTACCTAGGTGTCTGTATCTAGGTGTCTGTATCTAGGTGTCTGTATTTAGGTGTCTGTACCTAGGTGTCTGTACCTAGGTGTCTGTACCTAGGTGTCTGTACCTAGGTGTCTGTATCTAGGTGTCTGTATCTAGGTGTCTGTAACTATGTGTCTGTATCTAGGTGTCTGTACCTAGGTGTCTGTACATAGGTGTCTGTACCTAGGTGTCTGTATCTAGGTGTCTGTATCTAGGTGTCTGTATCTAGGTGTCTGTATCTAGGTGTCTGTATCTAGGTGTCTGTATCTAGGTGTCTGTAACTATGTGTCTGTATCTAGGTGTCTGTATCTAGGTGTCTGTATCTATGTGTCTGTATCTAGGTGTCTGTAACTATGTGTCTGTATCTAGGTGTCTGTAACTATGTGTCTGTATCTAGGTGTCTGTAACTATGTGTCTGTAACTATGTGTCTGTATCTAGGTGTCTGTATCTAGGTGTCTGTAACTATGTGTCTGTATCTAGGTGTCTGTAACTATGTGTCTGTATCTAGGTGTCTGTACCTAGGTGTCTGTATCTAGGTGTCTGTACCTAGGTGTCTGTATCTAGGTGTCTGTATCTAGGTGTCTGTATCTAGGTGTCTGTATCTAGGTGTCTGTATCTATGTGTCTGTATCTAGGTGTCTGTATCTAGGTGTCTGTATCTATGTGTCTGTATCTAGGTGTCTGTAACTATGTGTCTGTATCTAGGTGTCTGTAACTATGTGTCTGTATCTAGGTGTCTGTAACTATGTGTCTGTAACTATGTGTCTGTATCTAGGTGTCTGTATCTAGGTGTCTGTATCTAGGTGTCTGTAACTATGTGTCTGTATCTAGGTGTCTGTAACTATGTGTCTGTATCTAGGTGTCTGTATCTAGGTGTCTGTACCTAGGTGTCTGTATCTAGGTGTCTGTATCTAGGTGTCTGTACCTAGCATCATGGGATTTTTTTATGATCTGCATTCTACACAGCGGTTCTCACCTTATTAAACGGACCTCGGCCCCCGCCCACTCGAACTCATAACACACACCCCATTTGTATAAAAAAAAGATTTTTACATAACGGGGCCCATTATTCTATGACGTATAATTTATACAAACTAAGTTGGTGTGTGGCTCTGCAGTGACCGAGGGCTCACTTGTAAGTGCCCGTGTGTGACGCCCTAGACGTATGAGATGAAATCTCTCAGATACTGTACACCACTAATGAGACGGTTTATTTTATGGTGCCCTTCTTTCATCCCCAACACAGCCGATAGTGCAATGGTCCATGGAGGCACCACGGGAGATTTTGAGGGAACTTTAGCCATGGTCTGAAATATCCATTGGTCCTCACCGGGGATCGAACCAGGGACCCTCAGGTCGACAGTCCAGTGCTTTGCCACTCGACCACCCGTCAACTGTAAGTGCTCGTAGACAGGGACGCCACCGGAAAGTCTTCAAACCCTGGATGGTACCGGACTACGTCTTCAAACCCTGGATGGTACCGGACTACGTCTTCAAACCCTGGATGGTACCGGACTACGTCTTCAAAGCCTGGATGGTACCGGACTACGTCTTCAAACCCTGGATGGTGTCGGACTACGTCTTCAAACCCTGGATGGTACCGGACTACGTCTTCAAACCCAGGATGGAACTGACTACGTCTTCAAACCCTGGATGGTATCGGACTACGTCTTCAAACCCTGGATGGTGCCGGACTACGTCTTCAAACCCTGGATGGTGCCGGACTACGTCTTCAAACCCTGGATGGTATCGGACTACGTCTTCAAACCCTGGAAGGTATCGGACTACGTCTTCAAACCCTGGATGGTACCGGACTACGTCTTCAAACCCAGGATGGAACTGACTACGTCTTCAAACCCTGGATGGTATCGGACTACGTCTTCAAACCCTGGATGGTACCGGACTACGTCTTCAAACCCTGGATGGTGCCGGACTACGTCTTCAAACCCTGGATGGTACCGGACTACGTCTTCAAACCCTGGATGGAACTGACTACGTCTTCAAACCCTGGATGGTACCGGACTACGTCTTCAAACCCTGGATGGTACCGGACTACGTCTTCAAACCCTGGATGGTACCGGACTACGTCTTCAAACCCAGGATGGAACTGACTACGTCTTCAAACCCTGGATGGTGCCGGACTACGTCTTCAAACCCTGGATGGTACCGGACTACGTCTTCAAACCCTGGATGGTACCGGACTACGTCTTCAAACCCTAGATGGTACCGGACTACGTCTTTAAACCCTGGATGGTATCGGACGACGTCTTCAAACCCTGGATGGTGCCGGACTACGTCTTCAAACCCTGGATGGTATCGGACTACGTCTTCAAACCCTGGATGGTATCGGACTACGTCTTCAAACCCTGGATGGTACCGGACTACGTCTTCAAACCCAGGATGGAACTGACTACGTCTTCAAACCCTGGATGGTATCGGACTACGTCTTCAAACCCTGGATGGTACCGGACTACGTCTTCAAACCCTGGATGGTGCCGGACTACGTCTTCAAACCCTGGATGGTACCGGACTACGTCTTCAAACCCTGGATGGAACTGACTACGTCTTCAAACCCTGGATGGTACCGGACTACGTCTTCAAACCCTGGATGGTACCGGACTACGTCTTCAAACCCTGGATGGTACCGGACTACGTCTTCAAACCCAGGATGGAACTGACTACGTCTTCAAACCCTGGATGGTGCCGGACTACGTCTTCAAACCCTGGATGGTACCGGACTACGTCTTCAAACCCTAGATGGTACCGGACTACGTCTTTAAACCCTGGATGGTATCGGACGACGTCTTCAAACCCTGGATGGTGCCGGACTACGTCTTCAAACCCTGGATGGTATCGGACTACGTCTTCAAACCCTGGATGGTATCGGACTACGTCTTCAAACCCTGGATGGTACCGGACTACGTCTTCAAACCCAGGATGGAACTGACTACGTCTTCAAACCCTGGATGGTATCGGACTACGTCTTCAAACCCTGGAAGGTATCGGACTACGTCTTCAAACCCTGGATGGTGCCGGACTACGTCTTTAAACCCTGGATGGTATCGGACTACGTCTTCAAACCCTGGATGGTATCGGACTACGTCTTCAAACCCTGGATGGTACCGGACTACGTCTTCAAACCCAGGATGGAACTGACTACGTCTTCAAACCCTGGATGGTATAGGACTACGTCTTCAAACCCTGGATGGTGCCGGACTACGTCTTCAAACCCTGGATGGTGCCGGACTACGTTTTCAAACCCTGGATGGTGCCGGACTACGTCTTCAAACCCTGGATGGTACCGGACTACGTCTTTAAACCCTGGATGGTACCGGACTACGTCTTCAAACCCAGGATGGAACTGACTACGTCTTCAAACCCTGGATGGAACTGACTACGTCTTCAAACCCTGGATGGTACCGGACTACGTCTTCAAACCCTGGATGGTATCGGACTACGTCTTCAAACCCTGGATGGTATCGGACTACGTCTTCAAACCCTGGATGGTACCGGACTACGTCTTCAAACCCAGGATGGAACTGACTACGTCTTCAAACCCTGGATGGTATCGAACTACGTCTTCAAACCCTGGATGTGCCGGACTACGTCTTCAAACCCTGGGTGGTACCGGACTACGTCTTCAAACCCTGGATGGTATCGGACTACGTCTTCAAACCCTGGATGGTACCGGACTACGTCTTCAAACCCTGGATGGTATCGGACTACGTATTCAAACCCTGGATGGTACCGGACTGCGTCTGAATACAGGAGCCCCTTTCCGGATAGTAAGTTGTTTAAAAGCATTTTACAAAGAGCGATTGTGGAGGGGGCAGGGGGGTAAGGTGTCACGGTCCCTGCCCCCTGACAGGTTTTAATCTTCTTGCCCCCACCCCCACCCTCCCCCCGTGGTGGACCTGGCGTGGTAGAATATAATAACGATTAAATGCCGCCTGTGACCTATTTTCTCCGCGGTGACTAGTTGACCTTTGAACTAGTTTTGGTTTTAATATAAGATCCGGAGATCAAAGTCTCTTCCTTTACTTGGATGCTGTGCCGTTCAGATTGCTGCTACTTTTCGCAAATTAGCTACTTTTCAAGACCATGCGCAATTAAAAAAAAAGCTGTGCAAGAATTATTGTTTATATACAAATGTAAAGAATGTGCGTGCTACTTTGTGCTATTTATTTATTTATGTTTTGTTTAGATTTGGTCCAAATCTTCTGACAAAACACTGCAACAGAATATTTGAGGCAGTACACTTCATCTAACAATCTTACTGACCCCCCCCCCCTTCCCACCCTTAATCCCCTTCTCACCCCCACCAACTTACGGATTCCGAACCATTAATACAAAAGAAGCCTTGTTTGTTTTGATATATTTAATGGTACTTTAATTTCCAGTGGTCATTTAATATACTTATCAAAGTCCAAGACAAAATTACAATCTTCAAAAAAAAAAAAATACTATAGTAGTTTATTAATCGTACCAACAGTGTTTTAAGTGCTACTGTTATTTAAACATAGTCATTAAACTGGGAAGGATGTCACGCAAAGTATTCTAGATAGGCACCTAGACAAACATTAACATATGAAGATGTTTATCTGCGGATTGGGTGGATATCTAGAGATAACACTCCGTGTCCGACCAATTGTCTGTTTGTTGATTTTAACTCCAGTTTAAGTTAATTAAACACGCTAGTTGCTTTAGGTACATGGTGGGTGGAAAGGGGGAGGGGGTGGGGTAGGGGGGGAGAGTGGTCTTTGTGGGAGAGGGATTCAAGTACAAAGTATACCATAGCACAGATAGCTGTGTACGTCATAAGCATTAGCTGTGTAGGTCGTATATATAAGCTGTGTATGTCATATGAGTTAGCTCATATGAATTAGCTGTGCATGTCATATGTATTAGCTGTCTACGTCATATGCGTTAGCTGTGCAGGTCGTATATATAAGCTGTGTATGTCATATGTGTTAGCTCATACGAATTAGCTGTGTCCGTCGTATGTGTTAGCTGTGTATGTCATATGTATTAGCTGTGTCTGTCATATGTATTAGCTGCGTACGTCATATATATATATATATATATATATACAATCTGTGTATGTCATACGTCTCACCTGTGTACGTCGTATGCTTTAGCTGCGTATAACATGTTTAAGCTGTATATTTCATTTGTTTATTCATGATATCATACACATATTGATATAAATTATTATGACTAAAAAAATAAAAAGCGTGGGTGATCATTTAGATTATTCATATACTTTTTTTTTTCAAAAATTTAATCTCTCCCACCTCCAAACCCCGCCCTCCCACTTCTTCACATATATTCCCAGCTAGTTGATACAGAGTATATCAAAAGGGTTATCTCTAGTCCATCTTGAGTGAAAATGTCCGTTAACTTAGTTGATCGCGTCATACACCACCCTGACATTTATCTGTTTATTTATTCCAACTGTTGGTGCGTACAAAATGTACAGGAGCGTTGGGTGGGGGGGGTAGTTGGGGATGGAGGTGAAGGGGCACTATGGCAGGTTTGTGTTGTGGGAGGGGAGGGGGGGTAATTTCATTTCCATTAAGTCAGAAATATTTTTTTTTAAGTACTCACTAGAGCGAGATGAAAATGGGAGACTAGAATCAGTCATCTGTGACTGGTAGTGCGTGGCGTGCATGTCACTACTGACAAGTCATAAACTGAGGGGTGGGTTGGGGTGTGGGGGTACAATATAGGTGCTGGAGGTGGTGGTGGTGGAGGCGGGAATGGGAGAGGGCGGTGTTTGTTGCATTAGTACCAGAGTGACACTTAAGTTGATTCCACGGGGTTGGGGGGGGGGAGTGGGGGGGGTGGATGGAGAAAGAATGTGTGGAGATCTCGCAGGAAGGGAAGTGATAGAGAGAAGAGATAAAGAGGTACACATTTTAAAAGACAGACTAAAAGTAAACGCTCCGAGTTTAGAATGGAGTAACGGTTCTTAGCTTTTTCAACTCTCAGAACCCTTTCACCAGCCAATCTCCTTGACAGGGCCCACCCAGACAGGGACGAGGCGTGAGTGTTGCCGGTCTAACTCTTCGAGAAAAATGTATTGATGTTTTTTATGCTAAATACAATTCACAAACGAGCAAAGATCTATATATTTGTATTAAGTATTGGACTAGCAACATATACGACTTATATATAACTAATTATATATATATATATATATATATATATATATATATATATATATATATTTAAACTTGTAGTCATTTTATAATGATTGGTTATGCAAACTATATTCAATAAACACAGTACCATTATATAGCTGTAAAACTCTCGCCTCGTCCCTTGCACCCAGACCTACCGTATGTTATGTAACGCAACGATTTGGGTTTTTTCGAAGGGTAGTGGTTATTCATTTCACTTAGTCTGTCTTGTAATGACATTGAGAACTTACAATGTAATAGGGCTGGCTAACAATGACTTTGGGTTCAGCAAAATATCCTTTGAGGCATCAAACACTTACATGTGTATTGTTGCTGTAATTTATACCATTCATTAACATTTTTATTGTGATATTCGATTGTCTGTCTGGGCGGTCTACCGCAGGTTAACCCTTCAGTGCATATCATTATCTTTATGTATAAGTGTATACCACATTGTATTCTATAGTACCTGAAATATACGTGATTCAAGCTACATAATGACATATCAATGGGCGGTGCCCCATTGCTAGGATGAGTTATCTAGTGAGAGTGTCGGAAGCTGTGTCTGGGGGAGGAAAACAGCGATCAGCTTTTGATCGTCATGGGCTAACGATAATAACTAACCACTGAACAACAGGACAGTGGTTATCTTCAATGTCCAATGTATAACACATCAGTGGTTATCTTCAATGTCCAATGTATAACACATCAGTAGTTATCTTCAATGTCCAATGTATAACACATCAGTGGTTATCTTCAATGTCCAATGTATAACACATCAGTAGTTATCTTCAATGTCCAATGTATAACACATCAGTAGTTATCTTCAATGTCCAGTGTATAACACATCAGTAGTTATCTTCAATGTCCAGTGTATAACACATCAGTAGTTATCTTCAATGTCCTCTGAATAAAACGACAGTAGTTATCTTCAATGTCCAATGTATAACACATCAGTAGTTATCTTCAATGCCCAGTGTATAACACATCAGTAGTTATCTTCAATGTCCAATGTATAACACATCAGTAGTTATCTTCAATGCCCAGTGTATAACACATCAGTAGTTATCTTCAATGTCCAGTGTATAACACATCAGTAGTTATCTTCAATGCCCAGTGTATAACACATCAATAGTTATCTTCAATGCCCAGTGTATAACACATCAGTAGTTATCTTCAATGTCCAATGTATAACACATCAGTAGTTATCTTCAATGTCCAGTGTATAACACATCAGTAGTTATCTTCAATGTCCTCTGAATAAAACGACAGTAGTTATCTTCAATGTCCAATGTATAACACATCAGTAGTTATCTTCAATGTCCAATGTATAACACATCAGTAGTTATCTTCAATGTCCAATGTATAACACATCAGTAGTTATCTTCAGTGTCCTCTGAATAAAACGACAGTAGTTATCTTCAATTTCCAATGAAAAAAATTCGCATCCAATAGTGGCCTAAACTCGGCTGGGTCTCTGGATGCACACAAAAATTGGACCCCTTAGAAAAATAGAGAAATAAAGTTACATGTGTTAATTTAGAATTTTACCTGAGTATAATCTGAACCGTTAAAAGCCACGCATCTCCCCCCCCCCCACCGATAAATCAGTCTCTACTCACATCCAATAAATGTTTACCAATTATATAGGACTGCAGCAAGAATATTGACTAAATCTTTCACCATTAACCGTTTTCTTTTCATGCAGTTAAATACAAAATTGCTAAATGTCATTGCTAAATGTCATTGCTAAATGTCATTGCTAAATGTCATTGCTAAATGTCATTGCTAAATGTCATTGCTAAATGTCATTGCTAAATGACATTGCTAAATGTCATTGCTAAATTTCATTGCTAAATGTTTGTTGTTCTCTCAATTTGTGTAGAACAGGAATATGCCATGTCTCAGTGAGGTTTCACTCAGTGATACTGTTTGTAGAATTCTATGTGTGTGTGGGGGGAAGGGGGGGTCACACGGAGAGAGTCCGCCTGAGTGGTCACCCCTAAGAAGGTGCTGGTGTAAGCAACATGTACCGGCCATACGACGCTAATGGCGACTGCTCGACAAAGAGAGGGAAAAGGACATAATAACGCACAATAATTATGGTTTATTACAAAGTTAAAGAGGCCAAAAATTATTGGTCCTAAAACAATCTGATTGCACTATCGTGACTATTGCAAAGCTCCTAAAGTCCTCCCCCCCCCTTCCCCAATCGACAAAACTTGTTCAATGGTAGATGATGGTTTATACAACTAATTATTTTCCAAACAAATTTCTACACCCTGTATGTATGTATGTTTCTGTAACTACGGAGACGGGTTGGACTCCGTGGCTATTTCATGTACAGTGGCATATGTATGTGGCCAGTGTTACAATGTATCTGGCATCATTTATATTCTAAATATTTATCTATCTATTTTTAAATAATCTACAGCGCTTTTTTAAAACAATTTTTAATGAAATCAACTCTCTTTCCACAAATTCTGTTAATTTCTCTGAGCTCATAATTATTGATGGCGTAGCCTGTCTTTGTTTTTTGTACAATGGTAATATAGTTTTAAAAAAAAAATCGTCATATTCTCGATATAAGATGTAGGCCTACTATAGTACAGCTCTCTATTTAATACCCATTACCAGAGGCGGATCAAAGAACGGGCGCAGAGCCCCACAAAGCCAATTTTAAACCATTCGATATTTCTCTCTTTTTCTAAAGGGCCCAATATTTTCTTGTTTGCCCGGGGCCTCAACTGACACACGTCCGCCCCTGAACATTACAGCTCGATGTAAGAGACACTGTCTATAATATATTACAGTTCGATGTAAGAGACACTGCCTATACTATATTACAGCTCGATGTAAGAGACACTACCTATAATATAGTAAACCACACATTAGGCAATACATTGTACTCTATAAATAAACTGTTATACTCATTAACATAAGTCGAATGTGTTGCCAAAGGTTACGGCAAACTTCATAAAAATTTGAATGTATAATTTGGTACATTTATTATAAAATCATTTAAATCACCAACTAGATCATTTAGTAGCATCATTACGAATTTGGTTAGTGGATGTTAAGAGTAGAGCACGGCTTTTAGTGCAAGTTACAGTTTGACATATCATTTGTTTGTATGCGTCACATGAAGAAGTGTATATATGTCGCTGTTAACTGGTTAAATTAGAAAGCACTCTGGTTTTGGGGGGGGGGGGGGTTTACAACCGGTTTCAAAGGTTTCTTATATTTAAAATAATTACCGGAACAAGGTTAGATGAATGGGTCAGAGGATATTTTAACCTGTGAAGCAAATGTCTCGCCTAGTTAACTGGACAACATAAAGTTCATTTTATTTATAATTGATATGCTTAATTTTAATTAAATATATATATATATATATATATATATTTGCAAATGTAACATTATATTGTTTCACTCTGATATTGAAAACAAAATGCTATTATGAATTTTTTTATAATTTGAACGTTTTGTCTATGGGGCGAAGTCATGACTGATTTGGCCAATTATTTTATTAGTTCCAGAATGCACCCCCCCTTCCCCCCCCCCCCACCCCCAATCCCCCCTACCGCTATGTCGCTCAGTCGAAAATTCCTTAAAACAAATTCTAGAATCGATTGTCATACATCGAGCTTTACCAACTAATGACGCTGAAGTGTGTAGTTTTGCCAACCCCTTCCTCCCCCCTCCCCCCCCCCACCCCACTGAATTACGGCATTGGTAATACAAAAAAAACCTTTGAAATTTAAATGGCTTGTATATTAGAGGGATCAGTAGTGAACGTAAGCCAGATCAAATATTACGTTATTTATCAAATAAATTGATATGAAATGTGCAACACAGATGCCTGGATCCTGTACAATAAACCCACAATTAGGTCATTGATGAGGTACGACTGACCAGGACGTGTGGAAAAATAAATGGCCCAGGACTCTATCGAGTTAAATGACTGGCCCACGGGTGAGACAAATGACTAAGATATTTGCAAACACTAAACTAAATGACCAAGATATTTGCAAACACTAAACTAAATGGGTGAGATGGAAGGGCCTGGGTGATAGTGCAAACTGTGATGGCGCCGCCTAGCGTGGGGGAATCTCAACTCTTTCTTATTGGATTAGAGGCAATAACTTAATAATGTGAGAACCTTAGGAGAGCCCTTTTCAGGGCAGTGATTGTACATTTGTTGAGTGAAACCCAGGGAGATGTTAACTCTGACAGCTATTTATAGACATTGCTCCATTATTCAATTATCTTGATATTTGATTGGTTGGATCCATTGAGCTAGTGAAGAGAAGTTAGTATTTAATTACTGAATAAATGAATGGGAATATCTATTTACTATTTTAATTACAATGGCACTTTGTCAAATGAAGCTTTCAGAACATATACTGAAGAAAGTGTAAGGATTTATAATAATATTTATCAACTTATCTGATTAGAAGAGTTGTGTAAGTTTAGTTTCTTATTTGTAACATGTTTTTAAATATGTTTATAACTAGGGTTGCCATATTTTTTCACTGACCAACCGGGACAGTTCTGTCTTTTTTACTTTAGGTTTAGGTATGTCGGTTTCGGGGGGGGGGGGTGTATTAAAACATTAATGTAAAAAAACACTTAAAATATAGAATAGATAATCTTTGTTATTTTATTCATAATGGTACACAAACATGATATTTTTACAAAACAAAACAGTTTTCTACTTGTTGTTCCACTCGTATTTTTCACCTCCAACGGACTTCTCTGCTGCCAACTTCTGTAAATTTGTATTACTGTGTTACTAACCAAAATGTTACTGATCACACAAGAGCAGATTGCTCAATTATTTCCAAGAAACTGAGCCCTGAATCTAAACCGGGACAATTTCAACAACCGGGCGGGACACCGGGACAACCCAGTATATCCGGGACTGTCCCGGCGAAACCGGGACGTATTGCAAGTCTATTTATAACGGACTCTCTCCAAGGTAAAGTGCTGATATCTTTTCTAAACTGACCGCTAGTTGACCAAACATAATCAATGCTTGAGTTGGAGAAACAGGTGACTTAATAGGAAAAAAGATTCAGCAAAACCGATTGAGCAGTCGAATTGCTCATTTAGATTTTTGAATGAATGAATTTTGTTAGAAAACTAAAACAATTTTTAGTTTAGGGTGGCACAGGTGGCCGAGTGGTGTTGATGCTCGACAGTCGACCTGAGAGAGTTCTACAGTTCGATTCTCGGTGAGAACCATGGGATTTCTCCAGGTGTTATTTGGTGCAAAGTCGTCCCACAAGTCACTACCCAGCTTTAAATGGGTACCTGACTTTCGATTTTAATCTATTCGATTTTAAAATATTTGATCCTATGCCCAAGCCCCCCCCACTGCCATTTGAACAACGCTGCTGGGCGTTGTGCTAACTACACAATCCCTTTATATGCCGAGGTTATTGAAACAGATGAATTGTACACTTCATATGCCGAGGTTATAGAAACAGATGAATGCTACACTTCATATGCCGAGGTTATAGAAACAGATGAATGTTACACTTCATATGCCGAGGTTATAGAAACAGATGAATGCTACACTTCAATGCCGAGGTTATAGAAACAGATGAATGCTACACTTCATATGCCGAGGTTATAGAAACAGATGAATGCTACACTTCATATGAAGAGTTATAGAAACAGATGAAGTCCACACTTCATCGCCCCGATGGCCCGTTTGGGCTATGGGAACTTTACTTTTAATAATACAATTTTATACCCAAAAAAATATTTTACCGAAAATAAGCACAGCTTATTAATATGGTAAAAAATTATGATTTGACTTTACTGAAACAGAACTTACGCTGACACTAAAACTGACACAAATAAACAAGAATATATCAAAACAACCAGCAATGTTATTAGATTAATCAAAAAATCTATTTTAAAAAAATTAAAAAAAAATTCTATAAAACTTTTACTCCAAGATATTTTGTAATTTTTTGAATGCTTTAGGATTTTACAACAAATGTTTTGCTCGACTCCATTTTGTGGACATCATCAATAACAACAACAACAAAAAAAAAAACATCAGATGATCTCCCTTGAACAGTCATACTTGATGAATTACCCGATGACTTGGCGACGGGTAAATGTAGGCAGTAGCTTGCATGTTTCAGGTTTGAATCTTACAGATGTTCGTAACATACGGCCCATTTCAAGCGCTGCTTGAGCGTTGTCATGGTGATGTACGACGGACGTTGTAAAGTTATTTCCTAACAAGTGGTGGTGGTGGGGGGGGGGGGCTTAGGCATAGGAACAAAGATATTAAAAATCAAAGATATTAAAAATCAAAGATATTAAAAATCAAAGAGATTAAAAATCAAAGAGATTAAAA
>JAGDYQ010000319.1:412500-540594 GCA_021962125.1 Bulinus truncatus | reverse complement strand
TGATGAAATAAAGGAGGGGGGGTGGTTGGTGAACTTACTTCGTTCACAGCGGTTACCGATGTCTAAAAAACAATCGGTCCAGTCCTGCGCCATCTTGTAGGGTAATTCGCTTATTCAAAAGTATGTCGCTTGTATAATCTATGAACGTGTAACATGATGTCAACTACAAGACATTCAATAGTAAAAAAAAAATATTTCGTGTAGGACATATGTCAAACATCCAGAGGCGGAATTTAGTCGACTAGGGCCCGGGCGCGCAGAAGAAAATGGTGGGGCCCATTTAAAGAAAATTAACATTGAAATAATATTTCAATCATTAAGTGGATGTTTTGCGAACCCTTCTTAAGTCGGAGACCAAGGGCGCTCCTCCGATGAGCCCTCCGTTATATACGCCTATACAGGCATTGGATTTTGATTAGACAATTTATTATTTGTTTCTTCATCAGAAGTCCCCCTTTGTTTTCTTTAGTTTGAAATGAAGTCATTGAACCACGTCTGTTTATCCGTATATATTGTAACGTGCATTGTGTTTTATATATCATGCAAAATGAGCGATTTGTTGTAAACTATATTTTTGGGTCTTCAATGGTTGTTTTTTTTTTATGAATCTTGTAATGTAAATAAAAAAATATGTTATAGAAATTAACAAAAATAAAAAAAAAATAGGTCTGAGTGTTTGAAAATGGTATTTAAAGTAAAGAATTATTTAAAATGAAATTACACGGACAGTTAATCAATCATCAAGACAGTAGTAAGAGACTTAAAAGCGCCTTATTAAAATGAATTATTTCAACTCTAGCCTACATAAAAATTGGCTAATAGCTTCATCGATATTATAAATGTTTCTTATGTCTTCAAAATACATTAATATAGGCAGTTGGCAGGTTCACTGTTTCGGCATATCCCTACCGATTTAGTCCATCATAACTATTGAAACGATTGACAAATATATAATCACTTTGCCCCGCCCCCCTCATCCTTTCCATCCACACACAAGCCATGGCCGCCTTGAGATGGAAAGGTGGGAGACAAAGGGGGGGGGGGGCGAGGATCGAGAACTGGTTTAATATTATGGACGACAAGCACTTACGTCTTTCTTAATGTGTACACGTTATTGTTGCATTGTTCACTCTAGCTTCCCCCCTCCTCCCCATAGACTATATGTTTTTTTTTTTAAAAACAACAAAGATGCAGAAACATTTTTGTATTTGCATCCAATCATCCAATGCTCTGATGTTAAGTTGCATGAAGGGACGAGGCGTGAGTGTTGCCAATCATAACTCTTACAGAAAAAATGTATCAATGTTTTCATGCTATATACAAAGCACAAACAAACATAGATTTATATATTTCTATACATTATTAGACTAAAAACATGTAAAATTGATATATAAATGAATATTATATGTGTTTAAACTTGTAGCTATTTTATTATGAATGATTATGCTAACTATATTCAATAAACACAATACCATTATAGATCCTTTAAAACGGGTACTAATTCCGATTGAGTATAATGCAATAAGCCCATACCCCAACCAAATCTCCCAAATTCTCTGTCAACGGTCCCCGATAAACCAAGGAATGGCTGTGGTTCTAATTGCAAAGTTATAAAACAGTGGTAAGTTCTAAAGGAATGTAAGGAATGCTGTAATGTTGTCTGTTATTCAGACAACCCTGTAAAAACAATTGATTGTGTAATCATTTCGAAAACCTGGAGCCCACATCTCAACAAAGACTTGTCGGGATAGGACTAGGTATACTTATGTTAATTGCATGTTTCTCTGATTCTAATCAATTACGTTCAAAAAGTGGAGGTATAGAGATATCAGGATAATAATATACAATCCTTTAAGAAAAACGAAGTCGATATGATATCATCCCTTATCTCTGGATATTCCAATTGTATCCAACGTATCAAATTTAGACGTGGGTCTAATCACTGGCCCACATTTATATATATAAAAAAAATATTATTTTGTTCGACATGCTACACAATTTTTCTTCGAACAAAATGTGATATGCAGATAATGAAATAATAATCTTAGTGATTATTAAATAATATTTTTACAATCAAATGTACTTTTTGTCCGAGGTTCGGACAAGATGAAAAGATTGTGAAGTTGTATGTTTTAATAAGCATCGCAGCGCCATAGTGTTACTCTCGTGTCTAATCATTATTATTAATTTTATGAGTTACATGTCTTAATATTAAATCTGGATTGAATGACAAAACTCTGTTAATGATATGATGCAAGTTTGCCTGCAATTAGTTGTGTAAAACTCTCCAAACTTACCGTGGCTTGAAATTATTTATTTTGCACAACCATCTCCTTTATAAACAGACCGAAGAAAGTATTCTCTGGACAAAAAAATAATTTTCTGTTCAGGAAATTTTCTAATTTCTTTAAATTTCTTGTGCTTATACTTATAGAAAAACAAAGCGATACCGTGAGATGAGATGCAGAGTGATACCGTAACCTAAAGTTGAACCACAGGCGCTTACACCAGTGGCAATACAGAAACTGAAACCTAGCACAGTGTAAAGAATGGACCGAATCTGACCTAGTTTGCTTGCTCATGGCGTTTACGTGGTACTAAAAATAGTTTTGCCAGAAATTTCCGTTCATTTAGGGAAAAAACGCAATAATGGCTGGTGGTTTTGTTGACATCTGACCAGATCGCATTCCGTTTTTTATGTCGCGGTTTCATTTTGACGCATTTTCTGAAATAAAATGTGTACGTAGATTAACTTATGATTAATCATACTGTTTACATTGTATTAAACAAAACTAGGTCGAACCATGTGATTCTCTTTTTTTGTGAAATGCGTTTGACTTTTTTATCATCTTTCTAAAACATTATTAAGGAAATAAAAGAAAATGTGGCTCGCGCTAAGATATCGTCACTCATAGAAACCACGATACATAGAAACGTAAATAAATATTTGTTCAGTGTGATAATTATGCGTTGCTTTTTATAAAAACCCGATTAAGACCAGAATATTTAAGGCTTTTAAAATAATTACACTGTGCTACACATTTTTAAATCTTGTTTTGTCTTTGTTTTAATAATGTTATTTTCTGATTATTTAGATATGAAAGGAATATGAAAAACTATGTTTAAATCGTAACAATTGCTTTGGTTTTGTTAAATAAGTGACGAATTTATCAAGACATGAACCAAGAAAAATTGAATGGAAAATGTGTGAAGCCTATAACAGTATAACACATACCTCAGAGTAGGCCTACATGACAAACTCTGGACACCTCAACTCACTACAGGTGTGAAGACTGTAAAAAGAACACTTGAGGGGGTGGTTCTGAGGTGAAATAAGAGCCATAACATTTGTTATTCCAAGAGAGCATTCTGACCTCTCCACAAACTGCAAGTTCTGCATGGCCGATCCCTCCAAACGTCGAAATAGCAACAATGCTCCTCCTGTATCGTATCCTGATATCCCATCATCCATTTCTCCAATCAGAGGCGTACCTAAAGTCCCCCGGCCCCAGCTTGAGGTGGGGGGGCCCAAATTTTTTTTTACATAAAGTATTAATTACATTATCTCTTGTCATGGTGTCGAATGTCAAAATACAGGCCCGGGCCCCCAAAGAGGCCCAGCCCACCGGCACTGGCTCCAGTACCCTACTGAATTGAGCTCCCAATACCTGGACCGTCCTGAAGTAAAGTAGCCATCCCCAGAAGACTGTGACACATCAGATTTTGAACAAGTACATATATCAGATCCAGTGTATAGTGTCAGTGGGTGGAGGGGAGGGGGGGGACACATGGAGAAATACTACCACAATCAAAAGAAACTCAACGACTCGCTAAGAGAGATGGGACTCACATAGTCAATTGTTCAGCCTTTCAAATCTAGACAGAAGAAGTGGAGATCTTCTAGCCAAAAGTATTTTCGAACCAGCGAAAACGACATGGGACATTTTATTCAGCTAGTCACAGAAAAAAAAAAAACCAGGCTTGGCACATTTTTTCTTGAAGTTATGCGACGTTTCCTTGGTAACCACAAGGCAGACTGTTAAGTACAAGGATCTTTCGGGGCGTTGACTTGACGTCGTCACTAATCAAATGTGTCAGTACTCTGACACATTAGAATAACACACCTGCTAATACACACAGTAGCACAATACTGAAATAGTCAATCAGCAAAACAAACACGATATTCCTCAAAAGTGAAAAGTAATAAGTAAATTTAATCCAACCATATATATGAAAATAACATCATTACAAGAATACAATAGTCCCATGAATACATCCACAGCCTAACTTCTACAAACTACGCCTACCTCTAGCTGTGCTACTTCAACGACTGACCACCACGGGCTGTTACCTCTTAACTACCGACCCGAGACTACTGGCTAGTCCGTGTGCACTAGTTCTGGTCTCCTACCGTGAACTCCTTTTTACGATTAGCACGCCGTGCCCTTTAACCCCAACCCAGCTCTCATAGATAGCACCCGACAGTCCCCCCATACACATCCTAACCAATGCACAACACTCCCCCATGGCCCCTTTAGTGTCAAACCTATTAGAGTTTGGCACTTAATACCACCAATACCTCCAAAGTCAATAATTCAACCCTTTGAACTACTGTCACTTATTAACTCATATAATACATAATTTCCTCCAAAGTCAATAATTCAACCCTTTGAACTACTGTCACTTATTAACTCATATACAACTCTATAAATATTATTCAGCCCCATCTCATAAACTTAGTTGGTAACAACATATACCAATCAATATACATGTGGGAACATTATTACCAAATCGCATATGAAACATAAATCATAATCAATTACATCAACATATCAAAACAGTTCCTGAAAAAAAAAAATAACATAATAATGTCATTGTTTACGTAGACCCTGGAGTCTGGCTCTATAAAGTTCACTCAGCTGCTCGTCATAGGTATTCTTCCAGCGTCACGCAAGTATAAGTGTAGACCACCAATGTCTGTCTATGTGCTGCATCTTGAGAGGATGTCAGCAATAACATTGTCCTGGCCCGGGACGGGCTGTATGACGAACCTATAGTTCTGAAGCATTAGCGACCACCGAGCCACTCTGTTATTGATTTGTTTCTTCTGGTTGATAAACATTAACGGGGCGTGGTCGGTGTATAATGTAAAAGTACACCCCAAGAGATATTTCTCTAATTTAGTGATACACCAGATTAAAGCTAGACCCTCCCTCTCCACCGTTGCGTAACGAGTCTCAGCCGGCAGTAGTTTCCTGCTGACATACATCACTGGATGGCAGATGCCCTCGGGGTCCTTGTTCATTAGGCACCCCCCTATTGCATATTTAGAGGCATCTACCGCTAGGAAAAAGGCTTTGAAATATCCGGTATTCGGAGAACTGGCTCCCTGGAAAATATGTCTTTTATTCGCTGCAATGCATGCTGACACTCATTTGTCCACTTTATTTTATTCGGTTGTCCCCTACATACTAGGGCGACAAGCGGCTCTGTCAACTCAGAAAAGTGGTCAATAAACTTCCTATAGTAGTTGCACAGCCCCAAAATACTTCTGACTTGTTTCTATGTACTGGGCGGTTGAATGTCCAGGATCCTAGTGACGTTGTCGGACAAAGGCGTGATCGTGTTATTTCCAACCTTGAACCCCAGGAACGATATCACCTGAAGGCCTATCTCCACTTTACCCGGTTTCACCGTCAAATTATTCTCTAAGAGAACATGTAAAATGTCATCTATTCCCCGCAGGTGGTCCTCCCACGTGTTGTGGAATATACACATATCGTCAATGTAACATATCACATCCTGTCTGTGAGAAAACAATTTCGCCATCATTCTGTTGAATGTTGCGGGCGCGTTAACAAGGCCAAAGCTCATATAGTTCCACTGGAAAAGCCCAAATGGTGTAACGAACGCTGTTATTGGCTTTGAACTGTCCGGCAGTGGTATTTGCCAATATCCGCGTGATAGGTCCAGCTTTGTAAAATACTTGGCATTGGCCAACTTCCCTATGATATCGTCAGCATTTGGCATTGGGTACGAATCAAACACAGTTATGTTGTTAACCTTCCGATAATCCACACATAACCGTACACTGCCGTCTTTCTTCCTCACGAGGACTATCGGGGACGCATATGGGGATACAGATTGCTCAATAATTCCCATAGCAAGAAGTTCGTCCAATTCGTTTTTCAGTTTATCACGGAGGTGTAAAGGGACTGAATAAGGCTGGAGTCTGACTGGTGTGTTATCCGTGAGGCTGATGTTGTGAGTGATCGCCCTTGTTTTCCCAGGCCGATCCGTCAATATATCTCTATACTTCTGTAATATCTTAATAATCTCCCTTGCTTTGCTGTCCTCTAGATTTTGCAAGTTTACATTTAGGTATGTGCTATCATTATGTATCTCCGGGGTCCTAATATCATCTATGTCATTTCCAGATGGCTCGTTCTCGTGTAGGAGAGTACAGCAGGCTCCAGCATCGGTTTCCAGACCCGTTGGTCGGCGGTTGTATTTTTTCAGCATGTTTATGTGGAACGATTTCAGTTTATTATTGATTTCTATCTCATAGTCCACCTCGGACAACTTCCTTTTCACTGTAAATGGACCTTGCCATTGTATGAATAACTTGTTTCTTGGATCGGGTAGGAACAGAAGCACTTCATCATTTTCATGAAGGCATCGCAAAGTTTTATTTTTGTTGTGTCTCTTACGGTATTTGGCTGATTTTTGGGATATATTACGTGTCGCAACCCGACATGCTTGTATGATTCTCTCCCCTTGTGTCTATGACAATTTGGTATGCATTTTTCACTTCACTTTTCAGGCTTGGTTCGCATAATATGTCTTTATATAGTTCCAATGGACCTCTTACATTTACCCCGTAGACCATCTGAAAGGGGGAGAACCCTGTGGACTCGTGTATGTTCTCTCTGTGAGCAAATAAAACTGACGGTAGGTACTTGTCCCACTCTTGAGGGCTTTGGCTGACTATTTTATTCAGTGCTTGTTTCAACTTCCCGTTGTATCTTTCACATATTCCGTTGCTCTGTGGGTGATACGGTGTCGTAAATATATGCTTTATTTTTAGAAGACACTCCAATTGTTGAAACACCTCTGAAGTAAACTGTGACCCTCTGTCCGACAGTATCGTTTGGGGGAACCCAATCCTTGTAAACATTGTGTATAGGGCGTGTGCCACATTCTGTGCGGTAATGTTAGTTAGTGGTACGGCCTCAGGCCATCTTGTACAGACGTCCACTAATGTTAGAATGTACTTATGACCTTGAGTTGATTCTACTGGCATAGGCCCAATCAAATCTATTGCCACCTTTTCGAATGGGTTTTCAACGATGTCAACTGCCTGTATCGGAGCATGTATATGTTTCCCTCTCGGGCCCTTGCGCTGACAAGTATCACATCCTCGAATGTATTCAGCAATCGTCTTGTGTATATTGGGCCAGTAAAACTGTGACAAGATTTTTTGTTTTGTACTCCTAATGCCCCTATGGCCGGCCATGTCACCATCGTGGGCTATGCGTAAAATTTTCGTCCAGTACGACTGTGGGACCACCAGTTGTATTGCTGATTGTTTCTTCCCTTCAAATTTCCGGAATAAGACTCCATCCTTAATAAACAGGCCCGATCTAGGATGATCCCCACTGTTATTTTGTGTTGCTTTATACAGGCGCCCTATAACCGTGTCCGTGGCTTGTTCTAGGGCCATATTATGTCCGCTATTGATAGTTCCCTCTGTGGTTACTGGGGCTATCTCTTCTCCCTCCTTAGGTTCCTCAGGTTCTTTAGGTGTTGATTTCCCGCTTCGTGTCACGACCACATTACTGACATCACTACATAGAGTGTCGTCACATCCAGTATTATCTCTTATCCAATGTAGAATATCATTGTCCGAGCACTCTTTTATACCCGAAATATTCCCCACAATCAGGTCACATACAGGGTTGTTGACTACATATGCCTCTACGTTCCCTGTAAAGTATGGTGTCGCAATGTGTATTACCGCCTGAGGTAGTCTATGTTCCTCACCCGTAAATGATGTCATCCTCCCGTATTCCCCCGTATATTGTGCTTGTTCCACCAGGCATTGTAACCACTTGTCAAAGAACCCCACCACGTTGTTCACAAAAGTCTGGGGGTCCTCTTGGGTCGCTGGGCGACTATCGAAAAAAAGTGTCCTAAATCGAGCCGCGTTATGGCCATATGCGTTCAGCAGTTCTAGTTTCCTCCTGTGATAGCTACTGTCGTCTGCCATGTCGTACTTCTGGCACAGGGTCAGCGCCCTGCCCTGTACCAGGTTGGTCAGGATGTTCGGCCACTCCGTTTCCGGGATGTTTTGTGCCCTACAGTTGTCTTCAAACCTTTTGAGGTAAGCGTCGATGTCATCTTTTGCCTCGTCGAATTCCCGTATCTTTTTCCTGTACCACGGGATCGGGATCACGTTCCCGGCCTGACCTAATTCGGTTTTCCTCATCTCTATATTCAATCTTTGCATTTCCAATTGATATTCTCTCTCTCTCTGTTTGACTTCTTCCTCTCTCTCTTTCCGTTTGATTTCTTCCTCTTTCTCTTTCCGTTTGATTTCTTCCTCTCTCTCTTTCTCTTTCTGTTTAATTTCTTCCTTCATGTGTTTATCCACGTATTTACTCAGTTCCTCCCCTTCCAACATCATTCCTTCCTTTCCGAGTTTCACCAATCTCTCCCGAGCCTCAATAAGTGAAAGCCCCTGGGCCATTTATTTTTTTTTTCTCACGGAATCTTTGTCTACAAATTAATAATACAAGCAGAGCTGCTGCTCCACCAATGTTAAGTACAAGGATCTTTCGGGGCGTTGACTTGACGTCGTCACTAATCAAATGTGTCAGTACTCTGACACATTAGAATAACACACCTGCTAATACACACAGTAGCACAATACTGAAATAGTCAATCAGCAAAACAAACACGATATTCCTCAAAAGTGAAAAGTAATAAGTAAATTTAATCCAACCATATATATGAAAATAACATCATTACAAGAATACAATAGTCCCATGAATACATCCACAGCCTAACTTCTACAAACTACGCCTACCTCTAGCTGTGCTACTTCAACGACTGACCACCACGGGCTGTTACCTCTTAACTACCGACCCGAGACTACTGGCTAGTCCGTGTGCACTAGTTCTGGTCTCCTACCGTGAACTCCTTTTTACGATTAGCACGCCGTGCCCTTTAACCCCAACCCAGCTCTCATAGATAGCACCCGACAGTCCCCCCATACACATCCTAACCAATGCACAACAAGACAACCATGTAGAACTGACCCAAAAACTTGTGTGCGCATGTACCACGAAATAGGGCACCGGAAGTGCCTTAAGAGTCATATGCTTGATGCTCACCTAGAAATGTTTAAGGTTATTGAGAGGTGGTGGGGAAGTGTAGAAAGGGGGGGGGGGAAACACTTTCATCAAGATATACCGCAGTTAGAGCCTCGCTACCGAGAACAGCAGTGGGCATGGGCGTATTCATGGGGGGCCCCTACATTTTGAAAAAAATGTCATATAAGAGGGGGGCACTTGCTCCCCACCCTTACATTTAAAAAAAAATGTCATAAAGTTGTTATTTGCCCCCCACCCCCCCCCGGAAAATTTTTGCCCCCCCCCCCCGGAAAAATTCCTAGCGACGCCCATGGCAGTGGGGACGGATGATCGTGTGGAAAAGCACTCGACTGTCGACCTGAGGGTACCTGGTTCGATCTCCGGTGAGGATCTGGGAAATTTTTCAGGCCATGGTTTAAGTTTCCCGTTATGTCTCCCGTGCACTATCGGCTATGGTGGGGATGAAAGAAGGGCACCATAAAAACTGCCCCATTAGTGGTTTATATGATCTAAGAGATTTCATCTCATCCTTACAGGGACTTCACACACACACACACACACACACACACACACACACACACACACACACACACACACACACCGAGAACAGCGGTGCAAACAAACTTTTAAGTTTCATATCTTGACTCTTACAGCAATGTACCAGGACATTTTGTTACCTAATATAAAGCTAAACTGAATTTTGTCATTATTTTTTTTTTTTACAATATTAGACATTTTTATAGTTTCCAATGCCTTGATTATAAAGGGGAAAGTTGTTTTCCGAATGCAATTAGTCATTATCATCATATAAAGTAAAATAGCCCCTATGCAAATAATTGACATCGTATTCGTTTGAGTAGTTGTGGTTGGAGCGCCATCGCATTGTTTTGGCCGCTGAGCCCCCTTTTTTTTCACGTTAAGACCGCCCTTCAGTTAGGACACTAGCGGGCAACCAATTCATAGTTTCCACTGTGTGACTCTCATCCAATCGTAATATATAATCGTCTAACGTAGTAGACCGTACGGGCGATAGACCGACCGTGTGGATCCCTTTCTCATGTACTTTTCATACCGTGCGTGTATAGGATGTTACAATACACGGCACCGCACGAAATGAAAAGTACATACTTAGTTCGCTTGCTCGGCTAAAAATAGTCTGGGGAATTCCAGAAATGGAAATTTTTCAGATCAGTCAGTCATCCTCAGGCTAATGGTCCGTACACTTAAAATGTGGTGTAATCAGGCTAATGGTCCGTACACTAAAAATATGGTGTATTGTGTTCATGGCAACAAAAGATAAATGTTTTTTTTCTATTGCACTATTTCGTGCATCTCTTTATTATTTCTTTTCAAATTGTATTGTGGTCATAGCAATAAAAACCAAATGTTATTTTCTATTACAGTATTTCTTACATTTCTTTGTTATTTCTGTTCATAAAACTGGAAATTTTCGCATTCGTCAATCTAGCAGCCAGCTTCAGCAGGATTTTCAACTAGTATCTAACTAAATGCTCCAAACGGATTTATAAAAAAAAAAATTGTTATCTGGTAACTGAAACGAGAAAGTCTATCTTCTGAGAAATGTACGTGGTGGTATTGACACGTCATACAGGATGAATTCGTGTTGTCTCAATGCGGGTATTACATCAGCGTCAAGTCTAAATATAGAGATAACTATTCGTGTCACATGACTTACGCGTATGAAAAAAAAAACCCACCAGAATTCTGTTCTAACTAGTGTTGATTTTTTTTATATTTCTACTTCATCTCTCAAACATTGCATTAACCAAAAAGGCTGTGTGTCTGTACTTTACTGTACACAACGTTTTATTTACTAAAACACGTTTAATAACATGAAGATTGACAACAATCTTGAACAACGACTTTGCTAAACTTTTAGAATTATTCTCTAGATTAGCGGTTCTCAAATAATGCGTCTCGAACTGATCTGAAGTGGGTCACACTCGAACTGATTTGAAGTGGGTCACACTCGAACTGATCTGAAGTGGGTCACACTCGAACTGATCTGAAGTGGGTCACACACAAAAAAAAAATTGCAATAATTACTTAAGCGAGAACATATACAGTGCCGAACCAAGGGATTTGGAGGCCCTTGGGGAGGGGGGGGGGGAAGCTTCTATGACCTGCATTTTGACAGTCGACACCATGACATGTGATAATATTTAATGTTAAAAAAAATAATAATTTGGGGGGGGGGGGCTCCCCTCAAGCTGGGGCTCAGGGGGCGGGGGAGGGGGGAGGACTATTTTTTTTCTTTCATATTGTTTTTCTTTCTTTAATCAATTGAATCTCTGCACACCGCGTATACTGCGTCCACGGGCGTCGCTAGGAATTTTTCCAGGGGGGGGCAAAAATTTTCCAGGGGGGGGGGGCGGGCAAATAACAACTTTATGACATTTTTTTTAAACGTAAGGGGGGGGGGAGGAGCAAATGTCCCCCTCTTATATGACATTTTTTCAAAATGTAGGGGGGGGGCAAATGCGCCCCTTGCCCGCCCCCCCCCCATGAATACGCCCATGACTGCGTCCATTGATTATATTTTTTTAAACTACATAAGAAACTGGAATAAGTTTATCATCTACCTCATAAGCGTCTTCTACTTTGCATAGAAAAAAAAAAACTTAAAGTTTTGCAAAAATAAAACTATCACTATAACGACAGTGTTGCCAGATTGTGTCAACAAAAAACACTCGAAACTCAATTGTAATACTTGCAAGATTGAGGTAACAGTATGAACGTATATTAACTGGCGGGAAATTTGGCAACACTTGTAGACAAATTATCAACATCTGGGAGAAGTTATATCTCAAAAACTGAAAAAAAAAACTTTTTTTTTTTTACATGATAATATGTGTTTTATAGTGTAAGTGTAACGAATGTACCATGACAGTAAGCATTTTTATTTGCACAGAACATGTTATTTTTTCCTTGTCTGTTTATAATTGTAAATGATTGAATTGATTCTAATTGTATTAGTCAACATCTCTGTGCTGCTACACGTTGTTCTCCAAGCTGCGGGACTGTTTTTTTTTTCTGCTGCACTCAGCTAATTTATCACTTTCGGTTTCTGTGTGTTGAAATAGCAGTGACCCAGAAAGCTTTAAAAAAAATATGGCGGAGAAAGATCCCGTGTTCATAATTATTTTAAATGAATGATTATGTAAGAAGAGATAGAGAGACAGACAGACAGACAGACATACAGATAGATAGATAGATAGATAGATAGATAGATAGATAGATAGATAGATAGATAGATAGATAGATAGCGAGAGGGAGAGACAGACCGACCGATAAATTGTTAGCGAGCGAGATGGAGAGAGGGGCAGTCAGACAGACCGATAGATGGCGAGAGAAAGAGAGAAATGCAGACAGATAGAAAGCAAGAAAAACAGAGAGAATGATAAAGGGAGAGAGAGAGACAGACTGCGCGCGCGCGCGAGAGAGAGAGAGAGAGAGAGAGAGAAGGCGAGAGAGAAAAAGATCACATTTTTTTAAAAATTTCTATTGGACATTTAAATGGGGCATACATTCCGCTTTATAAAAAAATGGCTTACTTTTTTATTTAATTAAAATGTTCATTTTGAAAGCATTAAGCCTTAACAATAGTCTTTCTTAAGTTTAAAGGGGGCCTAATCAAAGGCACATACACTCACAAACTTTGCCGTTGGGAAAAAAAATAAAAAATTGGGTGTCCCACTCTTAACGACCCCCCTCCCTACAATTGTTAAAACATTTTAGCTTGATTCCACTGAGTAGTGCTCAGTTCCAATGGGCGGATAACATTTAAAAAAAAACGAAAGGGGGTCCCCCACCCCTTCATAGCAGCGGGGCTGCCATGCACTCCCAGTTTGCCTACCCACGACCCTGATTCAATCTAAGTTGCTGAATATATTCCACCTTCACACTCCCGGCCCAAACTTAAAAGTCAACAACAACAACCAAAATAAAAAAAAAAGTTCCAATGATTTATGCGAAATATGAAATATTCAAGGAAAAATGAAGGCGATAAATTTATTAATAGATATAGTGATGTTTCAAATTCAATTTCCTAGAAATGTCACTTATCTATCAGTTATTAAAAATGTTCGATTTTGTTAATAAGGGGGGAAAAATGGTTTATTATCGTTCTTTCAGCGATAAAGTGAAATGTTTTTAAGTAATAACCAAGTAATCAGATACAAATAATGCATTTTAATCTCACAGATAGTTCACGATATCCATTTGTCTGTGTTGTATTCGACCAATGAAACACTGAACTGATCTTCTGATTCAAGCTCTAGGTCCGAATCGTGACCTGTTCAACTGTCAAATTCACGGGCAAATGGAAAGAAAGAGAGAGAGAGAGAGTGGAAAGGGGGGGGGGGTCGTATATGTGCATCGGGGCTGACCAATAGACGTAAATGACAGCCATATTGTCAAACTCGCTCATTACATTTCTCATACAGCTAATAAAATTCTCTTAACTAGTAAGACGGTTCAATAAAGTTTGTACATTTAAAAAAAAAAAAATTAAAAAAAAAAAAGATTAAACTTGAAATTTTTATTGGGCTGTGGGAAAATAAAAGTTTCGACAGGCCCCCCCCCCTTTACCAGGGCCGGCCTTACTAATTGCGGGGGACCAATTGAACGGATTCTTGCGAGCCCCCCCCCTCTTCTAGCCTGTGACAAGAGCCATGACTGATATTGATATGCTAATTGTAAATTGCGGGGCCCCTGCTAGACGCGGGGCCCAATTCGGAGCAATCGGCCTAAGACCGACCCTGCCCTTAACTGTGTATTTTTGTTTTACAATTTAGTTATTCCATTTAACGGTATTGCTGAGATTCTTTTTTTTTTCTATCTAGGCCCAAAAGTATAAAGTGCATGGGTTTTATGTGTAGCATTAATCATCTATAGAGGATAATTTGATTTTTTTTAAAATCACAACTAAAAGAAGTACATGTATAAACACACTCATATATATTTTCTTTAAAACGAAACAGGGGAAATAAATCTGACGAGTAGAAAGTGTGGTAGTTAATTCAGGGTAATTGTTAATATTAAGTATTATAAAAAAGTAAGTTTATTGAATTTAAATAAAAAATTGATTAATGAACCGATGCATTAGAATTGATAGTTTGATCAACCGTCATACTGCTGCTCCATTGCAGAGTCGTAAAGAGCACGTCACTTCGTTCTTTTCTGAAATAACACCATTTTGAGGGATGTAATCTATTTGGTTCTTCATATCTGAAACGTAAAGAATGGACGAAAACGAACAAGAATCATCAATAAGAAAGGGGGGAAAACAAAGGGAGACAATTCTAAAAATATTTATTTCACTTGTTGAGAGTTTGGTTGTCGTCCTTATACTTATGTAAACAACATTATTTCTCAGTCAGTAGCTAGTAGCTAAGAACGTTGTTAATTCCAACTTCAGATCTATAGTTAAAACTATTTCATAAGTTCAATAATTTAACCCAATGAATAACGTTAACATCCATAAGTTGTAAATAACTGGTTTTTGTACAAACAAAAAAAAAAGAGGTTTCATAGGATGATTTAGCCACAACTCTATATTATGTGTCTGTTTGTTGTTAGTTGTTGGGGTGAGGGGATATGCAGGCAACGTATGTTTGGGGACTCAATAAAGTACATTTAATGGCCCTAAGCAAAATTACATTTGGGGTGTGTGTGGAGAGAGGGTAGCTTGCAGATTTTGGGTCCCTAATAATCTTTGATAACTGGGGCTCCTCTAACCCCCCCCCCCCCAACTATTAAATCGTTTTAAGCCCTGGTGTTTTTTTACTGTAAATTTGTAATGTGCCATGGGTGGGGAGAGGGGAAAAAGAGAATGTTTGGAAAAAAGCCAACAGTTTCAACGACCCCCGTTGGGTGGAATCGACTGCACACCATCTTCGCATTTCCTAGGGTTGGTATTGGATGACTAAAAGAGATGGTTCAATTCACGGAATCGTTTTTCATGAAGGTGATATCTTTACCAGAACTTTGAAATGAGAACGTCTTGGCAGGGCTATTGTGGCGCCTTGAGTGAGTTACATTTCATGGCACCCTGCTTCCTATCTGAAAAATGCAAAAAAATATTTAACATCGTTTTTTTTTTCGGCGCCCCCTTCCTAGTTTCGCGCCCTGTGCGGCCGTACAACCCGCAACACCCTTCCTACGCCACAGTATATCGTGGTACACAATACCATCTGTTTAGGTTGGCGAAGAAGTTCCAATTAACTTCTCAAATCATACAATGATAGCAGTGGCGCTACTGATATATGTTAGTGGCGCCCTTAAACGGAATCTAAAAAAAAAAAAAAGCCCCATTCATGTTCTAAAATGTACTTAAATGCCTCCCTTGCTAGTGTCGATATAAGTGCCCCCCCTCCCTCAGGGGCTGACACCCCCCCCCCCACCTCCTACTTACAACTCTGAATCAATCTATAGTATCAACATTGACGTAATAGAAAGTTCTATTACGTTCTCCGAAGGATTCGATACACACGCTGTACAGTGTACACTATCCGTATAATTCCACTAAAACTTACTAAAAAGGTATTGTTAATTGTTGTATATGTATATAATAGCGTTGTAAATCGACAGTTTTCTCTTTACGCCTCATGTATTACATTATATGACCAGACCGAATTCCTCTGAAAGACATCGATTAGTACAACCTGTTCGGCTGGTTTATAGATCTTTTATTTGTATACTTTCTCGTGTTCATGTTCTGAATACTGTTATACACACACACACACACACACACACACACACTCACACACACACACATATGTATATATATATGTATAATTTATTTACAGAGTTCAGTGCAGGGGTGGACTGGGAAGTTCAAGCGCCCGGGAAAAAACAAAAAGCGGCCCTATCTTCATGAATTTTATTTTCCATCTAAACACGAGGGCCGAGGCCTCCAAAGTCACTTTACAAATTACAATATGCAATTACAAAAAAAAAAACGATAAATGGAATATATAATTTATAATTGTATATAAAATATCAAGAATGCGTCAATTCAAGTTATAAATCATTTTATTCGTACTCACTGTGATGGTGTTTATAGTATAAGCAGGCCCGTAGCAAGAGGGGGTTTGGGGGGCTGAGCCCCCCCCCCCCGTGTATGATTTGAGCTTTTTGACAAAATTTTAATAATAACGGCTATAAAACATCAATCATTTTGTTCAATAAATCAATAATAATAAAAACTTTAAAAGTTTATATTTTGACAATCATTCAGGCTATTTTACTTACATATATAGCTTATCTAATTTTTGGGCATAAAAGATTGAATCTTATTGAAGTTCACTTCTGGGTATTTTGGGCAGCATTGGCATTTGGGGCTTCAACAGCCGTGTGTGAGAACAGTTTCTCAACCCTCACACGAATGCTCACCCCATATCGCAGATCAATGTTACAAAAGCGTTTAAGTAATCTTGTCCTGCTTGCATTTGAAAAAGATTTAAATTAAATTAAATTATGGAAATATTTTTTTTGTTCTTAGACCAATTTTCAACAATGAAAACAGTTTTAAACCCCCCCCCGGTCAAAATTTTGACCTCAAAGTTGTCTAGATCCGCCCCTGTGCCCCAGGATCATTTCTTCGGCACCCCCCCTCCCGAAAAAATTTCTTCGCCCCCCCCCCGAAAATTTCTTCGCCCCCCCCCCCCAATCCAATAATCCTGGCTACGGGCCTAAGTATAAGCAACTTCCTTAAGCTGGGTGCCATTTCGGCTACATGATATACAATTGTGTCATTATTTAGTTCACTTAGAACATCGGTTTCTGTTGACATAAGCATAAAAGCTTCAAGGTGTGTAGAAGACAATGAGCTTCGCAATCGATTCTTAATGTATTTCATAGAAGATCTCTCAAAAGCTACTTGGGTTGAAGACAGAGTCAATAAAAATTTATATGCACTAAATAGATACTTGTATGTTTTCCCATAGAAACTGTATTTATGTAGTACAGAAAAACAGTACATTTTTTGCAAAATTAGCATTTTTGAAGTTTCTCACTCTTATCCACAACTTGGTCGTCCCAGAGTTCATGTGGCGAATCTTTACTGACGCTGTCCTCTACTGAATCATCGAACATTTGGAGAATGTATTCGTCGGGGACAGAATTTTTAAATCTGTCCCATTTCTGCGCAAAGTCAGTTAGCTCTTCTCTGAGATTAGTCGCTGTGGCGCTTTCATCAAATTTAAAGAGAATACTGGTAAGGCGCTGCATCGCTGATGTAGCCAAACCTTGTTGCTTAATATCCTCAAAATTCTGTGAATCAAGACAGGCAATATCTGCGTATAAGGAATCGTGACTTTCAAAACGCTTTTCAATAGTTTTTACAATGTTTTCCATGATGCAGTTATGAACTTCAATGCGATATCTGTCTGCTGCATTATTTCCTACTACCTCGTGCGTTCTTCTCTCATCAGACATCGCTTTTGGTTTGTGTAAACGTTTCTCTATAAATTTTTCCTCAATGATAATTTCAACTAGTTCTTCTTCCAACTTGTTATTAGCCCAGGAAACAAATCGTTTGGCACTGTCGAGAACACCATCGAAATCTCTTGAAATATTTTCTAACAACTTAACAGTACAATCTACATTACGGTATGCTTGCAGTGCATCCATTCCGGTGGTTTGTAAATAATTAGAAACCGATCCTGTGTGCTGGAATATTCTTAAGTATAGTTTTGCAGTGACAACCGTTTCAAACTTGATAAACTTATCTAGTAAAGTTTGTGTATCCCTGATTGAATGCGTCCGATTGTGCTAGTTCTTGTAAATATAAATCAATTCAATGAACAATGATGAGTTTGGATTATCAAAATTTCCAAAAAAAAATTTAACGCACTTTCTTTGGCCCAACATCGTGTTTCACCAATAATATTTAATTTTTGATGTCTAGATTAATGTTGGTGATCGACCCAAACATCCATTCTTTTATACGATTCTCTAAAGAACACCGCACATGCGTTAAACAGTTGAAATAGGCTAATTGAAGAGGTCGTGGTTTGAGTGGTATCACATAGAACAAGATTCAATACATGTGCGTAGCACCAGACATGAATTTGATGAGGTGCAACGTCACTCAGCCATTTAGTAAACCCATTGTACTGTCCTTGCATATTGGCTGCCCCATCTGTAGCATTACCGACACAATATCTGATATTTATATTAATTCAATGAGTTTCTCTTGAAATAATTCAAACATACCTTTTCCAGTAGAAGATGTACAGTTTGCAACGCATATCAATCTCTCATGAACTTTATCTGTTACATACCGGTATCTTATAATTATTGAACATTGGTCCTTCACACTTACATCATGAGTTGTATCTAATTGAACTGAAAACATACAGGCAGATTTAATTTCCTACGAAATGGTTTTCTTAATTATTTTTCTTATTGCATTAATAATATAATTCAATGTCGTCTTCGACATGAGGTAATCAAATTTCCTCTCCCCTTATTCGCCAAATTAGATGCATGTCTGTCATTACTTTTCTCAATAACCATATCAAGATGTTTTTTAATTATTGTGTCAAATTTTGACAAGAGTAATAATATTTCTAAGAAATTTCCATGATCGATTGTATCGTCCATTAATGTATAGGCAGCATTATTTTTTGACCGATAACTAAGACCGCGTTTTCCGATCATTTTTCAGAATCTCAATTACTCTTTCCAGCACTTGTCTCTTTTCTTGAACTTGTTGGCACCTTTTTTATTTTGCTGAGAGAATAAAATACTATCAATGTCTCTTTCACTTACATCCATTATATAAGCTTCCACACATATTTGCTGTTTTCATGTTCGTCTAATCTTTGATGCACGTTTCCAGGATTTAATATGCTAAGCATACTGTGCAAAACAAAGCTTTAGATTCTTTACAGTATGACACCCAATTCCTATTGATACCATTGCTTCTGAAAAATACTCGATGCGCATTTGTAAATGGTAGATCAGTTTCACTCGTACTTGGTTGTATTGGGTGAAATTTAAAACAAGCAATTAAGCCTGTTCCATTCTGGACACAGGACGTGTTAGCGCATTTTCAGTACGTTTGTTATCTTTCAGTAAATATTTGTAAATTTTGGAAATGTTTATAAATTCAATTGTGTAATGCATATATCTGAAAAAAGATATTAAAAGGACAAGTAAGTCATGTTGAATAACTGTTACAAAAATAAATAATGATTACGCCCCTTTGATTAGCTTTTATTATTTATATTTAAAATATAAGCAAAACGGTACATAACAATCTCTTATATTTTGGCCCTGAGAGGTCAAATCGCGAAATGGACTTTTGATGTACACTTGGCAGGCCAAGACCTACACAATGATATATACATCATGGGTCTAGGACTTATGGTTGCTGAGATATAGGGCAGTCCATTATTAATATAGCTTATATAGTAAAAAAAACGGTACTTTATAAGGCCCCTTTTACGGCCCTGAGAGGTCAGATCGCGAAATGGAAAAAAAAGTCATTTCTTGATAGGCCAAGACCTACAAAATGATATATACATCATGGATCTAGGACTTATAGTTGCTGAGATATAGCGTTCCTTTATTAATATAGCTTATATTGTAAAAAACGGTACTAAGGCCCCTTTTACGGCCCTGAGAGGTCAGATCGCGAAATGGGAAAAAGCTATTTCTTGGCAGGCCAAGCCTACAAAATGATATATACATCATGGGTCTAGGACTTATGGTTATTGAGATCTAGGGTGATGACAGACAGACAGACAGACAGACAGACAAAATGCTCTAAAAATGATTGTAAAGTATTCTGTCGAGAACGTTTGAAATAGTAACTGGTGTTTTTATCATCCATAACTGAAGTATCATTTTCGGGATTTAGATCTGCCACTGCCTGCGCTGTTTTCATAAATATTGTGCTGTCAGTTAACTCCGTAACATTTTATTGACGTTAGAGTACGGCCGCTGTTGGTTTGAACATTATGGACGCCATTTTGGTAGTTGCCTCTAATATCACCGCATATTAGTTATTAATTAATAATTCACCGGTCTTGGCGGCCCACCGGGAATCTTCCCGGTGTCCCGGTGGCCCAGTCCACCCCTGGTTCAGTGTATAAATAGTTACAACTGTATCTCCCTGAGTCGCAACAACAACAAAACAGTTTTCATAGCGCTTAGCGAAGCTTAAAAATGTAAGAACCTTTGGGGCGGCGGAAGTTGACAGAATGCATATCCAGTGGCGCAACCAGCGTCAGTGGCGCCCGAGACAGACTTTGAAAAAAAAAATGCCAAGCCCATTTTTCGGATATGAAAAAAAAAGAACTAACATACGACAGTTGCCGCCCCTGGCTCGCGCCAAAGTAAGTGCTGCTGAATAATCCCCCCCCCCTCCTTTCAGCCCAAATCTAATTACGCCGCTGGAGTTAACACGGTTCAAGACGTTTTAGACATGAAGGTCAAGATGTCAACTTTCATTAAGAAGTTGGAGATTGAAACTAAATATTTAAACTGAAAATAAAATAAAAAGATATATCATAGAACATTTTAGCAGACGAGAATGTTCATTTTTTTTTTTACATAATGTCACCCTCACATCCACGGATGTGCAGACATGTTCAGGCTATTGTTAGATGTGTGTTTCAAGGAAATACTTTTTTTTTTCTATTGACCGAAAATGCCTATGTAAAACACACAATTTTATAATTCAGTATCCGTGTACAGAAATCTCAGTGGCCCTAGAGAGAGAAACGTGATCCGTCGCATCCAAGTTATATGTATGACTTGTGCTCGTGTATTTGATTTAAAGTTATAAGATAAATAGACGAACATTTTCTGTGTGCAGACTCAAGCGCATAAAGCAATACATGGGTGGTTCTCAAACTTTGGTGACTTTGGTGACTTACTAAAAAAACATGTTTCACCTCCCAAACGTAAAACGAAAACAGCCAAAATATTCGTTTATAAACCAAATAGATAATGTATAATTATCTAATATGTACAGGGATTTGAATATTGAATGTAAATCTAATTCCACAGCACAACTATCGCTTTCTTGCTTAGTGTTATGTTCGTTTTGGTTTTTATTTGAAATGAGTTTTTTTTTGTGTGTACAATAGTATCATGAACGAAGTTTTAGGCATTTGAGCTTCTTATCGTTATGCTAAAATTTGTTTTTTTCCTACAAGGCAATGTGGGTCATTTATTTAAATTTCACCAACATTTTAAAAGAACGTGAACTATTTGTTTCTCGGTTGTACCAATTGATTCAACCCGAAATGGAATATAATGTCAGATCAGAGCACAGACATACACATTTAAAGTATTTAGTATTATTTATCAGTGGAGTAAACAGACAGTGTTTTATGGGGCTATCCGCCACGGGAGACAGTTACTATGCCACCAGCAAGAGGTGGGATATTCACCACGTAAGTATTTTAGGTACATTAATGGGGCAGGCACTAAGTACTTTAGGCACAATAATGTGGCAGGCACTGAGTACTTAAGGCACAGTAATAGGGCAGGCACTGAGTACTTAAGGCACAGTAATGGGGCAGGCACTCAGTACTTTAGGTACAGTAATGGGACATGCACTAAGTACTTTAGGCACAGTAATGGGGAAGGAACTAAGTACTATAGGCACAGTAGTGGGGCAGGCAGTTTTAGATTTTTTTAAAAAATCTTATACAAAAACAATTACTGGTGACCTGAAGCAATGACAATAGTACAAAAATTACACTGTTATAGTCTACAAATATGAACTTTTTTGATAATCATTACAGTAGGCTAAATTCTATATTTTTGTCGATGCTAAGCACGACACTAGTCGATTATGATTAAAGGCTTGGATCTATCACTGCAGGCCCGTAGCGTGCGGGGGGGGGGGGGAAGGGGGGCCGCCCCCCCGCGTTTTGTTTGCACCCCTGCTTATTTTTTCTACTTAGTAAAATGTATTACCTGGCCCCCCTGCTATTGCCTGGCCCCTGCTGTAGAATGCCTGGCCCCTCCTGTAGAATTTTCACGCTACGGGGCTGTATCACTGATGGCTTAAGAAAGTTGCAGCGCTTAAAGATTTTTTGTCATCTAAATGTTACAAATTAAACGTTTATTACTTGTCAAAGTGTCAATGGTCAAAAGACTTGGACATTTTAGACGTATGTCATTTGTGTTGTTGGTTTACTTCGGCTAAAGACGATGTATTCATCCTAAACAGCTACTTCAAACTGAGACTACACTTTTTTCAAGGGCAAACGTTACTCAAGCATTGTGGTATTTATTTATTGCCACAGCTGGCTTCAGACCTATTGCGCCCCCAGTCTGGCTCAGTGCACAAGAATGATGCTCTTTAGGCTACATTTTTTTTTTAATTTGTCAATTGTGTGACACGTACACACAACAATACTTTGTGATAAACGCTTACGTTCTGGAGGCCATAGCCGAAAATACTACCAAGGTCACTACTCTTTACAAAGATCATGAATAATTTATTTCTATTGATTCATGGCTAAATCTTGTGTAATTGATTAGGGTTCGAGTCTTTATAACATTTTTTACGATATAAAAAACAACTGTAATATGGCTTGCATATATATATATATATATATATATTAGGGTGGTCCAGAAAAACAAAGTAACAGATTTAAGTTGTCCACAAGGTTATTTCTGTTCTTTATTATGTTAATAACAATTGTGCAAAATTTTAATGAAAACAAATAATATTTACAGGTCAACCCATTTGACAGTTTTTTGGGTTATCTCAAATGAAATAGTTATTGCCAATTATAGTTGATGATCGATTTAAAACTTAAGGTTAAAATTTTAAAGTAAATTAAAATTAAGAAATTAAATTAAAGTTGTAATTAAAAAATGTAACTAAAACTTACAATCTAATGAAAACCTTAGTTTTAAAATTTGACAGTTTCACAGTGGATAATCTATGACGACGACATAAGTGATGTCTTTGATGGAGTTGGGAAATTCCTGCGATGGTTTGCAACCAATCGAAGAATAAACTGTTTCTGTTCCTCATTCTTTGTCAGTGTTTTATTGTATTTCTCAATAAGACTGATTCCCCTTTCAGCTACATCATTTACAACTGTCATGTGTGCAGCCAGTTCATAAAATTTCTTGAAGACTGGATCAGATGTCCACTGTCCTGGTGGTTTCTTAAGGAATGTCTGAGACTTTTCTTTGCCTTCTTCCATGAGGACATCAAAGAAAGATGTCGTCCTTTCTGTCACCAGGTCCTCCAATTTCAACTGTTCAGGGATTCACTTGTCAACTTTACACGCCGAGGGATGTCTGCCAATGCTGGTCGAAGTAGATTTTGTACCATCTTTTCTTTGATTGATGCTGACACTCTGTCATCTAAAAGGGCTATGCCAACCAAATGTTCAGAGAGAAACCAGAGGTGCCTTGAAAATGCTTCATGTGCCTTGCTGGCAACAGTCTTATTCGGATAGGTCTTCAGATTTGATAAAAATTCGATGTCATTGAGAGGGGCTCGGATTGGTAAGGGTGCTTCTGTTCCACTGTTTTACATAAACAAGACTGACAAAGAGAGCCAAACCTGTGATATTCTGGGATCTACGAACAGTCAACTTGAACTGAGTCTTAAAAAGAAAGATTTTCAGTGCGTAAATGGCTTTTGCCATCCATCTCGCATGATGTGTTGGACCGGGAGCTCGAAATTTCTCCTTGTCTTTGTGTCCACCAAGAAACCAGAAGGATAAACGTAAAAATTCCTGATAATCGTCCCTTGGGTGCTGTTTTTCAAGAGCACCTGGTAAATAGACAAGCATTTCCTGTCGCATGTTTTTCAATATTGGATCCTGAAACAGTTCATCACTTGCTGTAGAATAAGCATCTTGGTTCATTGATGGCCATTGTTTCTGAAATCGCTGGAATAGTGCAGTTGATGGACCTTCAGCTGGACCAAACAGAGACTTGAAAAACATTTGAAAGGACAACTTCCATGACATGATGACGGCATGCAATCCAGACCATTTCAGTTCCCAGAGCTTCTTCAATTCCAACACATGCGCCCTTTATGAAGCCCTGTATTGCTAGCTGTTGTGTCGAATACAAGGCCTTTGATCTGGGAACGCAGATTCCATTTCTCAATTACTTCAATGCAAGCATTTACTTGAGCCTCTCCTGTTCCTCTATCCATTTTTGGAATACCCAACAGTTTTTCCTGGCCATTCCCAGCAACAATAACAGCTATGCGATCCACATTTTCCTTTGATCCATCAATGTCGGGCAATATTTTACCGTCCCAATGCAGCAATAGTGGTCCTGCCAAAGAAAATTCTTTTTTCATCCATTGCAGCAGCCCGTTGTCTTTCTTTTATTCTGGATCGTCTGATTGAACTTCGAGATAATGTTATTTCTGAAATGTCATAGCCAAGCGCCTGTGCAACAGCTCCAGCAACAAACACAGCTCCACGGTCTGGGAGGCAAACACGATCCAAAGCACCTACAACTTCAGGGGACTGGAAGATATTCTTAACTTTCTTTTTTGATGATGAAGCACCAGGTGTTGATGTTGACGTTGTAGGCGTACATGGCTGAGTTTGAGTTGGCTGATACTCCTCATCTTCTTCTGACTCCGAATTAGATGTCAACGAAGAAAGTTCACCTTCTGTTTCATTGAAGCCCTTTGTCATGCGTTCTTCATATCTCATTTTCACCTTTCTCTCTTTTTCCTCTCGTTGCCTCTTCCTGCTTTCTTTTGCTGTTGTCTTTACGTCTACTCCAGTCATGCTGCAGGAAAAAACATCTTCTCTTTGCATGCGAAGAAATTCCCGATCTTCTTCGTTCTGTATTTCTGTCATCACGTCCTTTGTCGCAATATCAAACAATTCTTGAAGGTCACCTTTTAAACATGTCTTCTTTCATCCTGTCGCTTTCTCGTTTTCGTGTTCTGTGTACCTTCAGAGCCAGATAGTTCTGATGCAGCTTTGACAGTTTTCTGACACATGAGTCAACCCGCTGTGTTGGTATTCTGGCTCGCATCCAAATACAAATAACTGCATCACAAGTCATTTTATAACTTTCCGAAGAGTTCGTCCTTCAGTTAAATGATGAAACTGGAGCAGTTGAAGTACATCCAGCGTAATGTGGCAATCTTGCTGTAGATAACAGAGAAATTGGCTTTCCAATCAGCCAGTGCTGTGGGTCGGATCTCAAACTGGAGGAAGCCATTGTTGTTTATAGTTTATTACTTGAAGAGTTCAATAGGTCAATTTCAGTTCAATGGCAATTTAGTATTAATTCAGTAACAACTACAAAATAAAAATAACATGCACGTTAGAATTCAGCACACAAGTAAGTAAGTAAATTAATTTATAACGTGTCAAAGTCGGACGTAAATCGCAAGCGCGGACACCAGACAAGTAATGTTGATAATGGGTTGACCTGTAGATGTTGCTCGATCAGCCTGAAATTTTGCAGGCCAAATACCTATACCCAATGGACAAAAACAAACCATGTGGAGCAATGATTCTACAAACTTAAACTTTTCAGTATGGTTTTCTGGACCACACTAATATATATATATATATATATATATATATATATATATATATATATATATATATATATATATATATATATACCTTATAAGTGAATGACCCCCTTCTTTTTTAGGGGGCCCATATTTTCTCCTTCATTGTGGCCCCCGGTAGACGTAAAACCGCCACTGAGTGTACTCTCAGGTGCGTGAACTGAAAAACGAGCAGTATCTCCTTAGCGTTAAAAATGTGTGCAGCTGGACACAAGAACGAGTCTAGGAGCACAGTTAGTTTTTGAAAGTTAGTTAAAATATATCAGTAGTCAATAGAGCTATGAAATTGACATTTTGTTAGATTAAATATTTTAATATCGCTGTAGTAAATTTAATAAAACTTTGTGAGTCATGGATCGAACAACAAAAAATTACATTTCTTTTTGATGATAATTTTCCTGCTCCAAATCTTTGAATGGTTTTTTTTTTTAATAAAAAAAAAAGCTAAATTGGCAACACTGGCGAATATGATGGTAAAATTATAAAAACGGAAGTAGTAGGAGAGTGATCTTTTCATTCTGTATAAACAAGTTATTTTTACTTTTGAGATGACGTCGGCACGAAAGTGGTCACATGACTAAGGGATTCCTTGTCTTTTAAGTTTTAAACAACACTGATGGAAACACGGAGTAATCACTAGTGCGTTAAATTGTTACTAAATAGTTACTAGATTAATAAACAACGAGGTAAGTGAATCGAATTTTGCTAACATTTTTGAATTAATGAAATATTTTTTAAAATGTTCTACCTTTACATTTTTCAACAGTCAATATTAATAAATATTAAATAATATGAATCATGCCATCTTGTGATTTGTCTGATTTGATCATTTTTTTGTCGAACTCAAGTCTCAAGTAGCGTGTGTGTTGTTTTTTATTGTGCTATCCAGTGTTTTCTAGTAACTTAGTCACCATTGTTGGGTTACTGTGATATCATTTATCAGTAGTTCAATTGTGATTTAATATACCACTCAGATATGTCAAAAGATGTAAGTAACATTCAGGTAATTCTTTGAATTAAAGTAATTTAAAGAGATATTTTATTTTTTAATCTTGAAGTCATTTAATAATTTACGTGATATATGAGTTATGAGTATGGTATTTAACTGTAACTATCAGGACTCTATGCCTATGGTTTATATAATAATGATCATAGTCATAGAAGCTAAGACTATTTATTTTTAAATAGATTAATTAATATCAACATTATTTCAATAATATTGTCAATATTATTAAATTCTATTTACTATTAATTATTATAAAATATTGACATTTGATTTCATTTTAATTAATGTAAATGTTAAACCTTAGAAATCTTAGATTCTTAAGACTTACGTAAACCACCTATGTGTGCACTTTTGGTGTGTTTCATTACTTCATTAAACTTAAGCTCTTGGCCTTGGCTGTTGCCTGCCTAAACATTTGTTGACATAATAGATCGGGGGGGTGTGTGATCTATGTATGATGATTCTTAAGTTAATCTATGAGAACAGAACAGCTATACATGTTAAAGAAATAAAAAAAAATTATTTTGGGATGGGTTTTAGTTTAAAACTAATTAATAATAATAAATGAAGTGTGAGTACGGTTGGTCTACCTGTAAGATGTGTAACTGATGCTAATAACAAACATTATCAACTAAATTAGCTTAATTTAATTGAAGTCTTTAATTTGCTTACTAATTTGCTCCATCTTATTTAATCATTTGTGTTATCATAACTGTTACTCTTAATAATGATTTAATTTAGGGACCTGTGAAATAGTTTCATGAACAAAGTTAAGATTGCTCTTAAATAGGCATCTTTTGTGTGATTATTACTGTTATTTGGGTTTTTAAATTGAGGAGAGTACGGATTGATACATTTTTATTGTCGTTTTGTTAAGTCTGTTTTTATGCAGATTTTTATATTTATGGGCATAGGCATTTTAATTTGAGAAAGAAACATTTTGGTGATAAATAATTTTTTAGGGTATAACGGAAAGTGAGACGAGAAATATTTTCAATTTTACATTGCCAAGTGTGAAGAATAAATTGCATTGCTGGTGTCGTTTATCCCTCGCGTAAAAAAGACCTTATACTACGTATAACTTGAATATTTATGAAAATATAGCAACAGATAGTACAGTTTTAAAATCTCCTTTTATTATTCACGATTACTCTCAGATACATAGACCACTTCATCCTATTCACTAGACTGATTAAATATTTTCTTGGCGATGAGGAGAAAAAAATGCTGCAGAGTTGTTTGAACAAGTCACACATTGCTTGCCTAACTGCAAGTCTGTGTTATTCACTGTCAGATTTTTTTTTTCACTGAAAGAATTATTAATTATTATTTCAGTTATCCTTTATATGGTTGATTCAAAAGGAAAATTATTTTTGGATTTGAGATTATGGCGGCTGTCTCATTAATTTTAGAAAGCATCTTCATCATGTTTTTTTCCCAACATTCTCATAATCACTTGCTAGATAAGTTAGATATAAGCTATTGAAATGAACTGTCATGGTGAATTCTTTCATTCATACTGACCGACAATTATTTCGTTTCTCATGCAGATGTAAGTTTGACAGAAACTGCTTCTATGAGCAGTAATTGTACCACATGTACATTACATTTATAAGGAAGTGTTTTATCTTTCCCTGTTTTTCTTTTTTAAAACAAACAAAAAAAAATAAGGATTGCAATTTTTTTTCAAAAAATTGCATGTGTTTTTCACTTCACTCTTAATTGCACGGGAGCCGCCTCGAGATGGAATCTTTATCCACTTGTGATACACAGCCAACATGGGCTGCCTTAGTGCAGATCAGTTTCTGCCATCCTCTTGAGGAGCACTTATATTAATCAGTTCATTTTTAAATTAAATGCTGTTTGGCAGAAGTGCTGATTACTGTGAATGACAAGTGCAGGCAAAACCTTTAGAGCTTCACAGGGCACAGCTTGATAACCATTGATAAAAATGATTTCAGCAGTCATATATAGAACTTTAAATAAAAATAATACAGTTAAAGCTGGTAAATTAAATACAGCCGTTAATTGACAGCTATAATTTATAAAAGAAGTTCCGCATCTTTTTACTTTTTGTGACCTAAAAACTGTTCAGATTTCATGATTCAGGTTTAAGGGAGGAAACAAAAGCTTATACTCTGCATATTGTAAGAATGTGTTAGAGTATCCGTATTTGTGAATACAGTAAATTAACAATACACATAGTTCAGAATATATGCTGATTGGATAATAAAATTAATTAGTTTTTGTTGTGCACTCATCAAATCTTGCTTGAAATTATTAGCCATCCACATCCAACCTATTCATGACCCACCAGTGGGAGCATCTTCCATGCATTTTTAGAATACCACTTGTTTGATGAACTATAATTTTGTTCTTGCCAAGAATCTTGCTCTTCCTTTGGCTCTACAGCCCATTTAGGGCCCTGTCCTGCCATACTACTCTTCTCAACTTTTCCAGATCCACGGTCTTCTTCCTCCACTCTCTCTTATGGCTTTAAGGTCTGTCTCCACCTCCTCTAACAATCTGCTTCTCTGCAAGAATGCATGACATAATATGCCTTTCTTAATAATATATTCCTTCTATGGTTTAATATGGCACAAATATAGGTCAGTGAATGAAGATTTGCTGTGCTTAGAAAATGTCAGTGGTTTAATTTGTAAAATTGTTACGCTCCTCAATGAATTCATATTATTATAAAAGTTAATGCCCTCCCTTATATAATAATGATAATTGTATATTATAACATCACTGCTAAATAACTTCATTTTTCTTTTGAGTAAACTGTATCACTATTTCTAAGTACTTTGTCATTGGAAACAATCATATGACTTATGGTTTTTCGAAGTTTAATAACTTGTGTTGTTTACTCTTTTTTTTTTCTTCTTCAGTTTGACATGAGTTCAGTGCACCCGAGTAATCCAGCAACTGCTCCACCCCCCTACGATAGTGCATATCCACCGCCTCAAGGTTTTGGGCCCAGTGCGCCATACCCACCACCTCAGGGCTACGGGGCTCCACCTGCACCAGGATACGGCCCTCCCCCGCCAGGGTACGGCCCACCCCCTCCTCAGGGTTACAGTGGACCCCCACCACAGGGATATGGTGTGTATGGGCAGCAGCCCTACGGCTATGGTCAGCCAGGAGTCTACCAGCAAAACCCACCTCAGCAAGTGTAAGTGGAAAGTAATCTCATGTGTATGATGAGTAAAATTAGTATGATCATGTATATTATTCAGTAACAGTGGATTTTCTGTGGACAGTCCAGTTATTTTTGTAGCACAATTACTAAAATTAAATACCAAAGTATTATCTGCTTCATATTAACTAAATAGCACCTTACTTTCTTTTTAAATCCTTAATAATACGATATAAATATCAACGAAAAAAAAGGTCATAATATTTTTAGGATTACTATATAATGAAACATTTTATAAGTTAAAATAAATAAATATTTTTTTTTATCCTCCACAGAGTCTACGTCCGAGAGGAAAGAAGAAAGAGTGATGATAATACAGCCGAGACTTGCTGCATATTGGCTTTATGTAGTGCTTTGTTATGTTGCTGTTTCTGGGACTAATCAATAATATTTCAGAGTCTCTTGAAATCCTCGTGTGGACGTTCTGAAATGTATTCAGATCTGTTTTATGTTTCCACTCTGCAATATATTAATCCGTAAATAATTATTTCTTCTTCTTGAGCTTTTATAATTTTTTTTTCCCCTCCTGTATAAAATGAGATTTTTTATTTTCATAAAATAAGACAAAGACAATTTTAAATAATAACATTTAAAAAAAAAGAGTTACTTTCAACCCTGTTATCCCTTTCGACTTCCATTTATTGAATAGCAGACATTCTTTGGTGTCATTAAATTTATTTATATGTAATTTTTTTTTCCTTAAGATTTACAATAAATTTCAACAAAAATCAAATTTAGAAAAATATTTCAGGAATTTTCTTGTTTTGTATTTTTAATCATCAAAAGTCACAGTGTCGTTAATTTTTTCTCCCATATATTTTATGTCTTGATATTGCAGCTTTACTCCTAGAAAAAAACATAAACCATATTTGGTTAGAATTAATTCTATAATCACTCAAATGGACAGTTTATTTGAATAATCTCACTTTAAATTTTTTTTTCCCTATTTGTTTTCTTTATTTGTGACCTTTAATCAAAAATATTTTTATTTATGTTCCTTTGTAAATATGTAATGTCATAATGCTTACATACCAGAAAGAGGAAAAAAAAAGATATATCTCAGAGGATTGCCTTATGCACATGAATATGTTGTTGTCCAATGATGTGAGGAATTATTATTATTTCACTATTCATATTTTTTATACTTTTGTTGTTAATTAGGATCAGTTGATTAAATATTCATTTTTTTTTTCAAATCTAATACATGTATTTTCTATATTCAACTGTTTTTTTTTTAAGGGTGAGGAACAGCGTTTAATAATATATATATATTTTTATTTATATTAGAGGTCTGTTTTTTTTATGTTATTTAGGCTATTCTGTAAAATAAGAGTGTGTAAAAAAAAGGCTCTGAAAACTTCTGTAAATAAGAGATGAAGAAAAATGGAGTATTTATTTTTAAACTTACAAATTGTAGTCATTAACTGTCTTGTGTCTGTCATGGCCGATCCATACAAAAGCCGAGCATTTTTTTTTTAATATTTAATTTTTTTTTAGGATCAGTTGATTAAATATTCATTTTTTTTTTAAAATCTAATACATGTATTTTCTATATTCAACTGTTTTTTTTTTAAGGGTGAGGAACAGCGTTTAATAATATATATATATTTTTATTTATATTAGAGGTCTGTTTTTTTTATGTTATTTAGGCTATTCTGTAAAATAAGAGTGTGTAAAAAAAAGGCTCTGAAAACTTCTGTAAATAAGAGATGAAGAAAAATGGAGTATTTATTTTTAAACTTACAAATTGTAGTCATTAACTGTCTTGTGTCTGTCATGGCCGATCCATACAAAAGCCGAGCATTTTTTTTTTAATATTTAATTTTTTTTTATTAAATATTCATTTTTTTTTAAAATCTAATACATGTATTTTCTATATTCAACTGTTTTTTTTTAAGGGTGAGGAACAGCGCTTAATAATATATATATATTTTTATTTATATTAGAGGTCTGTTTTTTTATGTTATTTAGGCTATTCTGTAAAATAAGAGTGTGTAAAAAAAAGTTTGAAAACTTCTGTAAATAAGAGATGAAGAAAATGGAGTATCTATTTTTAAACTTACAAATTAGTCATGCTGAACTCGTCTTGAAATCTGTCATGGCCGCATCCATAAGCAAAAGCTGAGGCATTTTTTTTAATATTTAATTTTTTTTTTTCACATTTGTGACTAGTAAAGTGAATATCTTTCTCTATTCATAAATCTTGGCTTGGGCGTGTAGCATTTAATCAATTCACACTTGTTCAGATATTTAAAAACCAGAGACATTCCATTTTTTTTAAGTTCATGAGACCTGTAACTATTCCACAAAACTACAGTGATAGTGTTGAGATATCGCTGTATATCCTGGACCGGTTTAATAAAGAAGACTTTCAATGGCCAGCAAACTCCAACCATACAGTTTAAAGAGTTAAGAAATTCCTTTCCTATATATATTGATTAATATGTAAAAGTCGCCTAGGTAAAGTAGGAATGTAAAATAACGGTCCCATGATTACGATAGCTGGAGCAATCTCCTTTTGAGGTCCCATGTACATACATTATAGCTCATTCTAAGTCTGTACATTTATTGAAAACTGCAAATTGCTGGCCAACATGACAACATCGCACTTTTTTGATTTAGTAATTTAAAATCAAATTCTTCTCTTTAATTGAACATCTGGCTGAAGAGTTTTAAAAATGTATATTTCTAGTTTGTGTGCTTGATTGTTGACAGGGGCACGTTTCAACAATATTCTGAAAAAAAATAATTTTCACTTTATATTTCAAATGATCTGTAGATAAATGAACACTTTTTTTTTCCTATCAGGTAGTAGGAAGCTCATTACATGTTACGAAATCGCCGAGATCAGATTATGTGCGTATTTTGAGTTTATTTTCCCCCACTATCTTAATCCCAAAGTATATGACTGTCAGATCTGTACTCATTTAATATATTTTTTTAATGTTTTCCATATTTCGTTTTTAATATAATTGTAATAGGCCCACTTAATATATAGTTAATAGTATCGAGATGATTGTTTTCTCAGCTGGCTGAAGATATGGAGCAGCAAGCCTTTTTGAGATCCTTAAGTCGTTTGTTTGCTTCGAAAAAAACCTGAATCATTTCACTCGTATCTAAATGTAGACTTCACCTGTTGTTGTAATTTTAGTGTACATGAACCAAATCTTCAACCACTTTGCAATTTGTTTGGGGGCCTTGGAATAATATATTCAGCTCAATTCTTACAATTTGGAGAAAAGTAAAAAAAAAAAAAAATATATACTCTCACGTTTTATTTGTATATTATTGAAAAAAATAAAATTACAATGTGAAATAAAATTGATGACTTTTGATATTCATTGAATATTTTATTTTTATTATGTGGGAATTATTTTATGACTTCTCCAATACTAAACAAGTCTCGATAAAAACTGTTTTCTAAAATACTATTTTTTAAAATTTGGAAATAACGTTAAATTTTATCAAGTTTAAATAAAGTAGAAGTTACGGTGCAATGAATCTTCATCATTATGTCAGATCAATCGTGGCACGTTTCCGTTCCCTATTACCGGGCAATTTAATGTATGAAAGCTGAAAACACTTATTTGTGGTTATCAATGCAGGGGAAGTAACCCATTTATTAGTTCCGTTTGTCATAGTTGAACACTGTTTGTTCCCTTGGTTAGTATAATGAAGAAAACGGTGTGGAAAACTCAAAATACCAAATCCTTACTGTCATATAGGCAAATATAGGGTATCAGACATGCTTTCCCATTACATGACGCTATATAGTCTTGGTTCTTAAGCTTTTGAGATTTCCAGTCCATCAACAAATGTGTTAATTTTTTTACGAAAAGAAAATCTGTGAAATTCTAGAATCAGTTGAATTCACACTTAGGTAATTATTAAATATTTTGCCGAATCCACTTAAAACTTCAATCACATAGAGTCGGTTTCCACTACATCTATGTTCCACTACATCTATGTTCCTCTAAATATATTAAAGGGAAGGTTATTAGGTTATATATATATATATATATATCAGTAATGTTGGGCAATTCAATGTGGCTTGTTCAAAAGTATTATTTATATTGTTTTTAATCTCTTTTCTTCCCTCTATGTTATTTCTGTTTTTCCATTAATTATTGTCACACTAAAGCTTGATTCACATAATCACTTTGCTGTGCCCTCAATTGACAGTTACACAACAAAATATACAACCTTCCATTGACAGTTACAAAACAAAATATACAACCTTCCATTGACAGTTACACAACAAAATATGCAACCTTCCATTGACAGTTACACAACTTTTGGGCTCGTCTATTAATGACGTCAAAAACTTTGGTTGTTGACATGCGGGAGAAAGGGTGAGGGGTGGGGGTGAGTGTGGTTGTGAAGATTTCCTCGCTGGTCGAAATAACTATCAGAACTTAAAAGGCCACGGTTCTCAAACCTGTGGTATGTGTACCCCGAGGGTTACGGGGAAAGGTTTTGTTATGTAAGGGCACGCAGTGACTTACACTTTTTGTTTTAATCAACCACAGAGTCTGAGGGCAGACCACGTGACCAAGTATCTAATTAGAAAGGGTATGTGTGAAGTCCCTGTAAGGATGAGATGAAAGATCCTATAAACCACTAATGGGACGGTTTTTTTTATGGTGCCCTTCTTTCATCCCCACCATAGCCGATTGTGCAATGGCCATGGAGGCACCACGGGAGATATATCGGGAACTTGAGCCAAGACCTGAAAAATTTCCTTGGTCCTCACCGGAGATCGAGCCAGATACCTTCAGGTCAACAGTCGAGTGCTTTACCACACGACCATCCGTCCCCTTTAGAAAGGGGTAAGCACGTTCCATTATGAAAATAACAAACATTTCTTCGCGGAAAAAAAATAACTTCCGTAGCCTGGGGGGGGGGGGGGGTACACTCGCTATGATGACCGAGAACCGCTGACTTGAGGCATACTTCCCGTACAAGCACAATGGTTAATCCGGCCCTGCGCAAACCAAGCCTAGACCCTACCCATAATTGTAGTGCGTAGGACACACAGTATGTTGACAGTGTATTTTAATGTAACTGTGCAGGTGACCTACACCGGAACGTCTTTTTATACTGAACGGGAAAACCACCGGAATATCCGTGCTAACGTTAACTTTACATATTTTTTTACTTAGTTTTACGTAGTAAAACTCGAGGCATGTAGTTCGGGCTATATTAATAGATCCATGGGGCAGACCAGGACACAAAAGTCAAGATGGCTCTTCACGGATGATGGGACACACTATAAGTTTAAAACAGATGTCGGAGGCCGACTAAAAAAAGTGCATCGGTCGCTACAGTTAGTACTCAGTTCAGGGTGAACCTGTTAAAGTGACATAGGGGAAAGATTTATTTATTGCTTACATATAAATTGACCACTAGTTTGCAGGTAAGAATTAATCTTTACATTTTTAAAATCAAAATCGGGATAATAAAATCTATAAGATTCTTTCTTTAATTTCAATTACTGAATAAGGTAATGCTTATTGAAAGGTAGTTTGTCCTATATGTTGGTTAATTTTAATTTTTGCCGGTCATGATTAAAAAGTAGTTTGGCTTATATATTTGTTAAGGGGGGGGATTACAATATAAAGTAAAATCTGATAAGAAATATATTTTTTTTTGTTTAGACCCAATTTAAATACGTTTAATATTCTCGTATAAAAGTACATATATTTAATAGCTCTAAATTATTATTTTAAAATAACAATGTAACTTCTGTCTGAATTGCATGCTATTCGACTTTCTGTACCTAACGTAACGGGTTTTTTCTATATACAGGGTCACAAATTCAACACCAGTATTCCTCCTTTAGAAATATTAAAAATAAAGTTCGGGGCAGATGAAGTGTAGAATTCGTCTGTTTCAGAAACGTCGGCATATGAAGGGATTGTGTGGTTAGCACAACGCCCAGCCGCCTTTACTTCCTCAATTTAAAGTCGGGTACCCATTTAAAGCTGGGTGGACTTAGGGGAGTTACACCAGAACCTGAAAAAAAACCCAAGGTATGCCATAACACATGACCGAACCATGTCGTCTTACGTCGCTTGATTGTTGTCATAATTGTTTCCTGCTGGCCCGTGATTGAGGACGTTCTTTTCCAGTCTGGTCTTATGTTCTATGTACACATGTTTGTAGTATTTTACCTCATGCATTATTTTTTTTCGAATGCTTGCATCTTGCTTGATGTGGCTGCTGGAAGTGTCCATGTCTCACATCCATTCAGGGCAATGGTTTTAACTAGAGCTCTGTAAAGTCTGAATTTAGTAGGTGGCTAATGTTTTTTGCTTATGTTTAATAATTTAGCCATCTCTGACAAAACATAATAGTTTTTTTTTTTCAAACTACACATTCCATGTTAAAGTAATGTGTAAGATCAATTCCTTCATCTTTATTTACGTAGTAACCCCCTCATGTCTTTCTCTTTGCTAGGAATAGGTCTAGAAAATCCATCTTTTTACATTGTCTGTAGCCCTTGAAATGATTTCACCACTTATAAACTTCAGAGCATCTTCGAAAGCTAATTTTTGACAAGGGGGAGAGGGGTTTGGGGGGTCTAAAGTGTGATAAAATTTGTTGACGTTATTAATGGACACACCAATGATACGATAAATTAATAAAAGAAACATTCAAATTTGTAACATTGTATCTTACATCATAGTTATACTATACTTATATGACTATTAATTGTTATAATTTTTAAAAGAGTATTCTCCATTGAATGATTATCTTTTGTCCATCTATCATCAGCTAAAAATACACAGGACAGCAGCGTTACTAACAAGTAAGAGAGGGGAGGGGGGGGGCGCTCACGAATGTCCGAGAGGGGACACTACATAAAATGATAATTCCCAATTGATGGATCCGACCCCCATCCCAACACCAAAAGTCTGAGTTGACTTCAGGCCCACCAACAGAAATTTCGGGCCTCTGGGCATGGCTGTCACGCCCCCCCCCCCACCGTGCTGATAATAATATTTTCAAAAGTTGATTAGCCAGCTCAGTCCGGACCCCTAAAACTCGACGGGCCCCTGGGCATTTGCCCCCCCCCCCCACCTCGGCGGTACGGGCTGGCATTAATTTTCAATTTTTCTTCTTCATACCTATTGTTCATTTCTATATTTTGCAGTGACACATGGGGTCATTAGATTCAGCAGAACCTCCTCCTAAGCATCAATCACATGAAGCTCCGCCCATTCATATAGTTTCAACAACACCTCCACCACAATATGATGAATGTACTCAACAAAGTTACCCCCCTTCTGATCCTTACTCCTTTCAAGGTCATCAGGCGAGTTATTACACAGAACAAGAATATTGTGAATACTACCCAGAGTATCAAAGACAGCCGGGACATGAAGTATATCGGAAACGGCCGGGACATGAAGTATATCAGGAACAGCCGGGACATGAAGCATATCGGAAACAGCCGGGACATGAAGTATATCAGGAACAGCCGGGACATGAAGTATATCAGGAACAGCAGGGACATGTAATGTGAGAAGTTGACCATAGTTTTAAGAAATTAAGCTTACGTCTGTGAAATAAACAAAATCATAAGTGTATTGATACCAACATTTGGATATTTAAAAATAACTTGCATGAGTTTTAACGCCCCAACGCACGGTGACCGGAAGTTGTTTTTTTTCTAACGGACAACCTGGGAGGAAAGGTATTCCCCCCCCCTCTTCCCCCCCCCTCCCCAACACCATAAATTGATAAATGAATATTTATTGAACAGCACACTTAGCCTACTTGAGGATTTTCTTTTTTTTTACAATTTGTGTCATTGCTAAACAGAAAAAAAAAAGAATTCGATAGAAAGAGTGGGGGGGGGGTATTATCCTGTATGTACAAGAGTTTAGTGACACCCCCTTCCCTCTCCCTTTCCAATCAAACTGTATCAATTTTTTTTGTCTCGCGGAAAATTAAAAATGAGCTCCAATTACTAACACACCCTAAAACTATACACTAATATTCACATCCAATCCTCCAGAAACTTTAGAACAGTGGTGTGTCAAACTGACTTTGTTTCTAAACAGTGGTGTGTCAAGCTGACTTTGTTTCTAAACAGTGGTGTGTCAAGCTGACTTTGTTTCTAAACAGTGGTGTGTCAAACTGACTTTGTTTCTAAACAGTGATGTGTCAAGCTGACTTTGTTTCTAAACAGTGGCGTGTCAAACTGACTTTGTTTCTAAACAGTGGTGTGTCAAACTGACTTTGGTTCTAAACAGTGGTGTGTCAAGCTGACTTTGTTTCTAAACAGTGGTGTGTCAAGCTGACTTTGTTTCTAAACAGTGGTGTGTCAAACTGACTTTGTTTCTAAACAGTGATGTGTCAAGCTGACTTTGTTTCTAAACAGTGGCGTGTCAAACTGACTTTGTTTCTAAACAGTGGTGTGTCAAACTGACTTTGGTTCTAAACAGTGGTGTGTCAAGCTGACTTTGTTTCTAAACAGTGGCGTGTCAAACTGACTTTGTTTCTAAACAGTGGTGTGCAAACTGACTTTGAATCTAAACAGTGGTGTGTCAAACTGACTTTGGTTCTAAACAGTGGTGTGTCAAGCTGACTTTGTTTCTAAACAGTGGTGTGTCAAACTGACTTTTGTTCTAAACAGTGGTGTGTCAAACTGACTTTGTTTTTAAACAGTGGTGTGTCAAACTGACTTTGTTACTAAACAGTAGTGTGTCAAACTGACTTTGTTTCTAAACAGTGGTGTGTCAAACTGACTTTGGTTCTAAACAGTGGTGTGTCAAACTGACTTTGGTTCTAAACAGTGGTGTGTCAAACTGACTTTGGTTCTAAACAGTGGTGTGTCAAACTGACTTTGTTTCTAAACAGTGGTGTGTCAAACTGACTTTGGTTCTACAAGTCCGACTCTACCAAAAAAAAAAGATACATAAGTTTTGGAAACGATTTTTTATGGTCTACCTATTATAGAAATTGATTTGACTTCGAACTTTCTAAACACTCGTTTACTATTTTTCTGGCCAAATTAATGACTATTGTCAATGTCTTACCTTCTTTTAATGGCAATGTGTGTTTTGGTGTGTAAGCGGTGTGTGTGGGAGGGGGGAGGGGGGGCGGGCTCACTTTAGACTAGTTTGACCTAATTAAATTAGGTATTACATTGACTGTATTAATGCTGCCATTAATTTAGCGAGGAAGAGTACTAGGGTTTATGCAAAAACCGACTTTAAAAAAAAAAACGGTTGTCAAATGTTTTGAAAATCGTCAAAAAAAAAAACCCGGTTTTTCGCCGCCTATTTTAAGAAAACCGACAATTCCCTAAAGAGTACTAACTATGGGTTGGGTTGCCGCACACCACATAGCGCACCCAACAAGTAAGGGCCGCAGAAAGAGGGCTGTTGAATGTTTTTTTTTTTTGCACTTGTCAGATTGGGAGGAGGACGCCACATTAGCCTAGCTAGGACTCAGCATATTGGGTTAGTAATCTGCCATTGAACGTCTTAAATTCAGTGGGACTCTAGTAGTTGCAGGTTGTCATGAATCCAAGTTTAGTTGGCATCATCCACTGTACGGTACTGTTTACAAATCTTTCTATATATTTTGTGTTTAGGAGGTTACAAGAAATCTGCGATACGTTTACTAAATAATTTCTGTCAGGGCCGGATTTAGACTTGTTAAGGCCCCAAGCTATTTGAGATATGGGGCCGTTTTTAAGTCCATATATTATATGTCAGTGTCAAATATTTTAGTAAATGGTATGTTTGGCAATCGCTCACTTGGACAATTTTTTTCGGGCCTCCCCCCCAAAAAAAAAAGTGGGGGCCCTAAGCTATAGCTTGTGCAGCTAATACGTGAATCCTGCATTGATTTCTGTTATGTGTCTGTTTGCGGCCCTGGTAAGAACACCATGTCACGCGTGCGGCCCATTGAGGAAGTCTGGAATCTATCATGCCTGCTCCAGAGGACGACACATTTCAGAAATAATTCTCACGGCCCCCACGAATCACCCACAGGCCATAGTTTGACAACCACTGGTTTAGTTCAGGCTTGTACAGTATTTCGTTTTTAACATGTAACACTAGTTCTGACCTTTGACATTTGTCTTTCAGTAGAACTCAACCTGTAAGCAGCCATATTGATCCCAACATCGATGAGGAGTCCTGCTGTTACAAGTGTTGCTGTGGGGAATGCTGTTTCTGCTGTAACAAGTGTTGCTGTGCGAAATGCTGTTCCAACTGTACAAAAGCTTTTTCTAGAGCACTGGATGTTTGGTGCCCGCGCCTAGAGTGTTGTTGTAATTGTCTTCAAATTTTCTTTGACTGTTGTGGTTGTTGTCTTGCGATTCTCGATGACTGCGACGAATGAAATATAAAATAATTAACAATTCTATTTCGTTTGATTTTTTTTAATAGTTTATTTTCTAAATGAAGCGGGTAGATGCAAGACCTTACATGTAGCCTATGACAGGGAGGGGGGAATGCATGGCCTTACATGTATCCTATGGCTGGGAAGGGGTGGGGGCGTGACCGTACACGTAGTCTATGGCAGGGTCTCCACAAGAGGGGAATCAATCCGATCCTAAAGGACGGGCGGGGGAGGACGAGAGGAGGGCTACCTTCGCTAGTTATTTTTATCTTGCTACAACAAATCTGGATCTTGTTTTTTTTATGAGGTAGGGGTAGGGGGTCGGAAGTCTATTGTAATTGTATGTTTTTCCCGGTGTCATCTCCAATGATATTATTTTTTTTTTATACTTGTATTTTTGTGTATAGCCATTGAAATCTTCTATGTATAGTGTGTATATTTTACACAATGATGTCTTGTAAATAAGATTCTCCAAATAAAACTGAAGGCTAATAGCATTCACTTGACTCATTAACTTTTTTTGCAGAGCCCTTGTGTCATCTGTTTTTATATATAGGCTGTGTCATCTCATGTGTTTATATAGGTTGTGTCGTTTCATGTGTTTATATAGGCTGTGTCATCTCATGTGTTTATATGGGTTGTGTCGTCTCATGTGATTATATGGGTTGTGTCGTCTCATGTGTTTATATGGGTTGTGTTATCTCATGTGTTTATATGGGTTGTTTCACCTCATCTGTTTATATAGGTTGTCTATATAGGTTGAGTTAAAAATAATGAGTCAACTATTTTTTCGATTAAATTTGCGATAATTCTTTTTTAATTATGCGAATTTCGATTTTATTTTTTAATCGAACAGAAGTTCTAATCTATCTATCTATCTATCTATCTATCTATCTATCTATCTATCTATCTATCTATCTATCTATCTATCTATCTATCTATCTATCTATCTATCTATCTATCTATCTATCTATCTATCTATCTATCTATCTATCTATCTATCTATCTATCTATCTATCTATCTATCTATCTATCTATCTATCTATCTATCTTTCTATCTATCTATCTATCTATCTATCTTTCTATCTATCTATCTGTCTGTCTGTCTGTCTGTCTGTCTATCTATCTATCTATCTATCTATCTATCTATATATATATATATATATATATATATATATATATATATATAGAGAGAGAGAGAGAGAGAGAGAGAGAGATGTAAATTTATAAACACAGTTCATACAGATCTAGCAATACCAACTCATTATTATGACCCTGGACTGCAAATTTCTAAACATTATCTCATTATTACCTTTATAGCTATAATACATTTCTAAAACTATAGCTCAGTTAGGACAATGGCCATTCCGGCCACCCTCGAAACCATACCGACACCCAAAACCCTTAAATTGTAGACAGGGTCGGATTTAGAATTGAGAAGGCCCTAAGCTATATGAGATACGGGGCCCATTTTTAACTTCAGATTTGTGAGAACAAAATACTTAAGTAATATTTATGACTATTGCTAAATCGGACAATTTTTTGGGGGGCCCTCAATCAAGAAACTGGGGGGCCTTTAAGAAACTGGGGGGCCTTTAAGAAACTGGGGGGCCTTTAAGAAACTGGGGGGGCCTTTAAGAAACTGGGGGGCCTTTAAGAAACTGGGGGGCTTTAAGAAACTGGGAGGCCTTTAAGAAACTGGGAGGCCTTTAAGAAACTGGGGGGCCTTTAAGAAACTGGGGGGGCCTTTAAGAAACTGGGGGGGCCTTTAAGAAACTGGGGGGCCTTTAAGAAACTGGGGGGGCCTTTAAGAAACTGGGGGGCCTTTAAGAAACTGGGGGGCCTTTAAGAAACTGGGGGGCCTTTAAGAAACTGGGGGGGCCTTTTTGAAACTGGGGGGCCTTTAAGAAACAGGGGGGCCTTTAAGAAACTGGGGGCCTTTAAGAAACTGGGGGGCCTTAAAGAAACTGGGGGGGGCTTTAAGAAACTGGGGAGCCCAAAGCTATAGCTTGTGTAGCTGAAATGTAAATCCTGAACTGATTATAAAATTTCCGTAGTGAGCACGTAGGTCACATGATGCTTACATTTACCTCTACAATTAAAGTACACCTGAACTTCTTTTTTTTTTCTTCTTTTCGATCGGTGGAATACACCACAGGAGATTACGTGCTGGCATTTGTTTAGACATATTACTTAGTTGTCGGTCCCCCCTAAATAGGTGAAATGCGGCTGAAGTAAACTTAATATTGTTAGGGATAGGCCTATATTATTTATAGGTCACTAGGCAGACCCGGACACAACGGACGAGTGGGATCGTTACGGATAATGGCGCACACACACTGAGCGTTGACCTAGTTATGTATAAGAGATGTTGCAGGTCGACTATAAAGTGCATGAGGCGTTCAGAGTGAAGCGGTTAAAGTGACAGGGAAATTAGTTTTTTTTATTTCTTAAGTATAAATTGATCACTTTTTTTTTTCAGGTAAGAATTGATTCGTACAATTTTAAAAACTGGGTTAATCAAATCCACATACATTTAATGTAAATTTTAAATAGCTGCATACATTATGCTTGTAAAATAGTAGTTTGTCCTGTATCTTTATTAATTTTAATTTTTGCCGAACTTACTTACAAAAAAACGTTGTAAAATAAGTATGCTTTGACCAATTAGCTTTGTTAATGGGTTTATTAAACTTGAATAAAGTAAAATATTTTAACAAATTCGATTTTTTTTTGTTAAGATCAAAACTTAAATAACTTTATAGTTCTTATAAATAGATACAAACATTTTATAGATTAAATACTGTTTTTTAAAAGTTAAAAACAATGCTTTTGAATTAGATATCATCTAATTGTTGGCAGCGGGGGGGGGGGGGAGGTATTTCCGATTCGGCTGTTTTTATAGGGTAAAAGTAAAAAATGATGCATACAATGTACGCTGGCTGTTGTGTTGTTGTTTTTTTCCCGCCTACACTGTTAATATAACAGGGTGTTGTGTGTCCGCCACAGCGGCTTTATTAACAGCACGGATGCCTGCCTGTCATGGCTACAGAACGGCGTGGTGAATGTCCTCGCTGCATCAACCAGCATTACAGAATAAAAAGGAATTTAGCACTTGTCCAGGCTGGATAAACCAGCAGGATGCGTATACAAGCTGATCGGTCAGAATGGCAATGCAAGGGTTTCTCCTGCCTCTATGGACGGGGGGGGGTGTATGCAGTGTGTTTTAACCTTTCTCCCAGAAACGGCAGGTTGCAAGGTTTATCTTTACCTGGCCAGGATACCCCCCCCCACCCAATGATCCCCCTCCACAGATCACGGGACGTCTCTTAGATCAAGTAATGCACTCCCAACTCTTAACTTATATAATTTAGGAAATGGATTTTACTTGCCTGTCTGGTTTCGGTCATGTTTACCAATGGTACCTCAATTGTCGTCGTTTTAAAACACCTAATAACACTTTGCAAATTAAGACAAACGTGGTAAACATACATTGGACTATTATTACCCATTTATGTACTTTATTTAAAAAAAAAATCAGACAAATGTGTTTGATTACAAAGGATTATTTAAACAATCCACTTAAACAAGAGTTTAAGATTTTCGACTACTTGTGGCAAATAAATAAAAATAATTGCACCCACCCCCTATCCCCATCTGTACTAATAATAGTTGATAAACTGTTTCTCTTAAAAAAATGTCGTATGTAAAAACCAATCGATGTTTATGTTTTATGAATGGATGAACTGTTTATGAATGAAATTGATATGACGAGTTGTTGTTTTTTTAATAATTTGCTGTCCGTAGAGTGTATCGAGCGTGAGAACTGGAGAAAGTAATCATCATTCGCTCAGATTTACAATGTAATTAACAAATTATTAGTAAGCTAATATATAATAATATGACAGAGACCCATCACAGACGACTAATGGTTATGTTAATTAGGCTATAATTCGTCCGCCAAAACCGCAGAGGTTCCTATACATGGACTCGTTGATTGTACGTCAGTGGTTCTAATATTTATGACTGCTTATGTTTCTCACCTTTTTTGGAGATTTATTGTGTTAAGTAATTCTTACAGGGCCAGGTCCTAGTACAGTTTGGGGACGGATAGGGAACCCATACCTGTAGCTTGAAATATTGTGTTGTGTATACCTGAGTATATTACAAAGACAATAAGTCCCATATGATCGAGGCCCTCTTATCAGCAACATTCGCAAGGCCCGGTTACTTTCAACCTGCGCAAGGCCCTGTTGTGATCAACCTGCGCAAAGCCCTGTTGTGATCAACCTGCGCAAGGCCCTGTTGTGATCAACCTGCGCAAGGCCCTGTTGTGATCAACCTGCGCAAGGCCCTGCTGTGATCAACCTGCGCAAGGCCCTGTTGTGATCAACCTGCGCAAGGCCCTGTTGTGATCAACCTGCGCAAGGCCCTGTTGTGATCAACCTGCGCAAGGCCCTGTTATGAGCAACCTGCGCAAGGCCGCCACAGAGAATTCTGATATTAAACTTTAAAATCAAGTCAGCAATACTATTTGTAAAAATGTAGTACTTATTAATGGCCTTTCAGTTACTAAACCGTTAATTCTTTAATTATACATAATTAATTTCAGGCGCATTTAGACAGGGGTTCTAAAATTGATGAATAGACCATATATGAATATACGCGAGAAGTTTGTATGTGGATACGTTTCATATTTATTTAGCAGCCTTGTATTGCTTACTTTCGATATAAACATCACAATGACGACAATGGCCCCTACTTCAAACCAACCCAGGGAAGTCTTAAATGAATTGTGGACACATAATAAATACATGTTCTGATGTCCTTGAGACAATCACTTATCAGGATCAAATAAATCAGATCAATAAGCATGGGGCCTTTCTGTTAGTGGGGTCCAAGCGGGCCATTGCATTCGGAGCCAACCTTGAAAATGTCTCTATCACATTTCTCAGACCTCTAGTTACAAAACCTTTTGATGTGTACTTTTTATTCAGAACCGTTTTTATATATAATAAAACTAGGCAGTTACCTAAGGTGACCCTGCCCAATGGGCCCCTTTCAATACAAAACGCTATAAAGTTCACGCCATAGGAGCCCCGATCGGTCAATGCCTAGGGCTCCCAAAACCACAAGAACGGATCTGCCTATATTTCCCGGGAGTCCTTGCTCTTGCTGAAGATGATACACACAAAGAGGGGAAGGTGGTGGGGGGGCGATGCAATATAAAGGTACTCACTGTTAATAATGGCATCCACATAATCCAAGTTCGGCAAGGTCAGGGGCACAATGGAAGAGTTCAAGGTGAGCTCTCCTTTGACCGAGCGAGCATGAATATCTTCGTGTCCCTCTCGACGACGGTGCTCCGACAAATGGCCGGCTCGCCGAACCCCTTCACCGTGACGACGCTGTGCCTGAACTGGGAAGGGGTGTTGGAAGCCAGAGGCTCCAGGACCTTGTCCCCCTTGAAGACCCGCTTGATCTCGATTAAACCTTCGAAATACTTTGCGGCGCCGGTGGAGCGCACTCTGTCCGGAGTCACTTTCATGACCGTGCCGGAGATGATGACGTCGGCTCTGCTGGTGGCGGCTTCCATCGACAGGCTCAGACACTCCGGGGTGTCGCACTGGCCCACACGTATGATGGAGAGGAAAACGACAATGAAAGCTACGAAGGAAAGTCTTATGGAAGAGATGCAAGGACGCCGCATGCCCCTTGACCAACTTTCCGATTGTCTCTGGCGACCACAAGAACTGACCAGTGGACGATTATTGTTGTGACCATCAGCCATTTTATTTTTTTATTATTTTTTTTTTTGCACTTGATTCTACACTACGAAAACAAGTTATTAGCGAATTTTTGATTTCTTATTTTCAAGTCGCCATAGCGATGGATAACAATCTAGGCGTAAAATATTGAGTTAACACTAAATATAAACACAGAATGGAAATATAAAATTAATGATAAACAATTATAGCATATAGAATTTAGTTAGACTAAAAGTATTAATTCATTAACACTTAAATTTATATTTCACAAAACACAAAGATCCGAAGAAAAATGAATTTTTACACAAACACACACACAAACACAAATAGCAACTGTGTAATACAAACACATGAAATGCAAATGCCCTATTATTCACAAAATATCGCGATTAGCAAAATACTGACAAGTACCAGAGTGAACAAAAAGCTGTAAATTCTTGAGTCAAACACAGAACTAGTGTGACAAGCAACATATAAAAAAAATTACATTCTTGGCAATTTTTTAACGAAATTTAATCCCTTCGTCTTGTCAACCTCGACAAAAAATTAAGTAGCAGAGCCGAAAATGTAAAAAATAAATATTTGGCACACAACACACAGCACACACACACACAGCCGTTGTACCGACAGAGTGTATGTGTGTCACCTTACAGATGATACTGTCTGTGGCGGTCTAGTACACACACATAATGACACACACACACACACAGACCTGTAGCACACACTGTCACCCACCTTGCGACCTATAACTCAGTGTAAGAGAAGAACGCTTTAAAAAAAAATTTCAAACGGAGAACCAAAGTTCGGAGTAGGGCCAGTTGAGTTTTGTAGGGGGGGGTGGGGGGGGAGAGAACGGAGTGCGTATGGCGGACGTTAAGAACAGAGAGAGAGAGAGAGAGACAGGAGGAGGAGGACAGGAACAGAAAGGGACGTAAATTTTAGCAGACGGTCATGAAAAGGAGGGGTAGGGGAGGGGGGCAAGGGAGTTCTCCCGCTTGGAAGACTTAAAACGAAGGAAGTTTTTGTACAAGAGGTTCTTTACCGTTGTTTATCCCGACCGTAAAGAGATGTTATTTGTGGGTGGATGGGGGAGTGTTTGCATAGTGGGGGAGGGAGAGGGAACAATGTTGAACATGCAATTAAACAAACACACAGTTACACACATGTAGGATATATCCCTATGGTTAACATAGACCAGATACACACATGTAGGATATATCCCTATGGTTAACATAGACCAGATACACACATGTAGAATATATCCCTATGGTTAACATAGACCAGATACACACATGTAGGATATATCCCTATGGTTAACATAGACCAGATACACACATGTAGGATATATCCCTATGGTTAACATAGACCAGATACACACATGTAGCATGTATCCCTATGGTTAACATAGACCAGATACACACATGTAGGATATATCCCTAACTTCTGATAAAAAAATCATATATGAAAATGACCTTCCTTGGTACTTGAATACTAATTTTATTTTTGGAATTCCACTGAAAAATCGGGGACGGATGTAGGGAGGGGTGAGGTGTACACATGAAGCTACATACAAGTCTTAAAAGTACATTTCATAGGAGATGAAGAATGTTTATACTTTTTTAATTGTTTATTGTCGTTGTCTTTTGAGTAATCAATGAGTTGGTTTATGTTTCTTGTTTGTTTGGTTTTTTTCATATTTTGTATGAAGTCAACTTTAGTACAATACTTAATAAAACACAATAACAGCCTTGCAATCATCAGTTCCGGTCACAACATAGTTGCTTGTAGCTAGGTGGACATGACCCAGTACCAGATTGCTTCCAGCCTATAAACTACGTAACTCTGGATTAGTTTGTGACTGTGTTGACCATTTAATTGTTGGACCAGAGTACATCCCCCGGTCCTTTAGTTAACACAAAATGAAAGAGAAAAAAAGATTCGACCAGAGAATAATTTGTGCATGGCCGTGGAACAAATAATATCATATTTCAGGTTCACATTATCTTTTCGTAAACAAAAACAGAGAGATTGATGTTTGTTATCTTGCAGTACAAAAAGACACTGTGTATGAACTAGTGTTGGGAGCTTCGGAATTGAAAGTCGAAATTGTCGGAAATTTTTGATGTATCGAAATTTAGCATAAATATGGGAACATTTTCACCCCAAATTAGAAATTTCTAGTTCTATTCATTAGACCAACCACAATTTAAACCTTTTTCGAGTCCGTCTTTTACTGCCATATATCGGATTCGGCAATAGAATCGGAATCGTTACTTGAAAAATATCTGTTAATTAACGGAAAAGGTAAATTAGAATTTGGCATCGTCTAGAGGCGTATCAAACGGCGGGCGCCCGACCCCCGAGAGGCTAGAGCAGGCATGTCAAACACAGAGTACCCCGAGGAGGCGGATCGGTCACATTGAACTGTCCCGAGGGTCACATAAGACATATTGTAAGGACATAGACAGACATAGATAAATAGACAGACACATTGTTAGATAGTTATATAGATAGACAATTAATTATTGTATTAATGTAGATGTTAGAGGGAATTCCCTGTAGTACGGTGACGCACCTAATGAATGGATTATTGAACGGGGGAAAAAAAAAGGAACGGGACACACAGACGGTTGACGAGGAAAGAGATAGAACATTGTTTAGGTTATTTTTGTTTTGTTTTAAGTTTGAAGAAGGTAGGGGAATTAAGAAGGAACGGAGGAGCTAGGAAGAAGTATTTATTGTATTAAAAGAACGGACAACTGGTATTTATCGTAGAGACATGATTTAATGATTAATGTTCATTATTGAATAACTAGTTCTTACGATTATTTTGGTTAATAACTGGAGGTGTTATGAACTTGTATAAGGTGTGCAATTAAAGTAAGTAATTAAAAAATAAATATATAAAAGAGACCACCGCATCCATACCCTGACAATTTGGTGTCAGAAGTCTAAGACAAATATTAATTGTCTTGTGAACCCATGCAAGTAAGGAAACAGCTAAGATAGAAAAGAAACTTTGTTATAGTGTTTATCACAGCCACAAGAACAACTCATGAATGAAAGCATTATTGCTACTTATTGAGAATCAATCTAAATGGTGACGTGTCAGATATATTGTCTGTGTCCTGCTATTTGACCTGTGGAAAGCATACGGTCTGTCAGTAGCAGTACAACCGTCATTATCAGCGTCAGTACAACCGTCATTATCAGCATCAGTACAGTCGTTATTGTCAGTGTCAGTTCAGCCGTCACTTTCAGCGACAGTCCAAAGTTATTTAAGACCACACCAACCAACATCACAGACCCCAACTAATATAATAAGTAGGAAAAAAAATAGTTCATCTACTAAGAACGAAATGGAAGAAACAATTGCCGCAGGCAAACAATTGGGCCTTACTGATAAGGACTTAACAAAGTATATCGAGAAGCAGTGTGAAAGACAAGAACGAGAGAGGGAGAGATTATTCGAAGCAGAACAAAAGGAAAAAGAGAGACAAGAACGAGAAAAAGAGAGACAAGAACGAGAAAAAGAGAGACAACACCAGGCAGAACAACAGGAAAAGGCCAGAGCCCATGAGCTTGAAATGGAAAAGATAAGAGCCACAAATAAAACTGTTGTACAGCAACTTTCAACACCGGGCCCTTTCAACAAACCACCACCATTTGATGGTACAACAGACATAGAAAGTTTTTTAATACAATTCGAGTTAGTAATGTCTGTTCAGAAACGGACACAACAAAATGGCCATCTCATCTTATTTCTCTAATCAAGGGCAAACCTCTCTCTTTGATCCAAACCCTACAACCAGCAGAAATATCGAACTACGAGCTATTAAAGAAAGCGCTAACGAAGATTCTGGGCAAGTCTGAGGATACTTATCGGAGACTTTTTCACACCATTAAACCAGATTATGATTATGACCCCGACAGTTTGTAGGTACGGTCAAATCGCATTTAGTAAACTGGCTACAATTATCTGGCATTAATAAAGATGACCCTAAAGAAATCATGGAGTTGCTGGTGGTGGACAAGTTCTTGAGAACATCCAGCCCAGAATTGTTCCAGTTCCTGCAAGAAAGAAAGGTGAGAACAGAGGCAGCACTCATCAGGGAATTCTACACATTTCGTGATGCTCATCCCGATCTCCCAGTCAGCAGGACAGATTCACCACAATATACTGCTGCAATAGCGAGTCACCAACGCTATAGAAGGCTCAGTGTGCCACCCAGACAGCAAAGACCAGAGACCAGGACGTGTTACACATGCGGGAGACCAGGTCACATCGCCCGGCACTGCCATGCTACCTCGCAAACCCAACACACAAATACTGTCTGTCAATCATATACAGGGTGGAGAAATAATCACACCAGTAGACACCGCTCACCACCATCCCCATTACAGGCAAGAAGAAATGAGAGCAGATCCAGACCAACCACCAGACTCAACACGCCAGTCGCCGCTGTATTGAGCCCACGAGGTAAACTCATATTCTTTACAGCACTGGTCAACAACTGTGTAGCGGAACTACTCAGAGATACAGGGGCAGTCAATATAGTGTTTAGTTTAGTTTTACCCACACAGTTTCTACCATTTGAGGAAGAAATAACACTCGCAGATGGCTCACAGAAACTATTTCCGACAGCACAAATTAATATCGACACACCTTTCATATCAGGGTCTGTTATGGCGACCGTTATGGACAATCCCGTTGCTGACATCATACTTGGCAACCTACCAGACATCCAAGACTGCACTAAGGAGCAATTTCCACTAGATCAATAAAAAGGGCATATACAGAAAACCGTGTCCAAATGTAAACAGCGAAAGACAGAAAATACCACACACTCCACTGGACCAACATGTTGAAGAGGATATTGACATTGAAGCAGATAAACCCATAGCTCTAATTCAAACGAGGGTTAAAAGATATCAGGAAATCGGTCAAGACGAAGAACAGGGTCAGGAGGTTCCAAATTTCAGTCCGACTCCTGATGAGTTCCGTGTACAACAGATGAATGACGAGTCCATCAAAACATTGTTCAAGATGACAAATGCCAGAGATCCACACCAACCGTACTTTGAATTAAAAAATCAGCTCCTTACAAGAATAATGCCCACAACCGGGGAAAGACAGCTAGTGGTTCCCAAAATTTACAGACTTCCAATCCTACTGCGATGTCATTCACTACCACTCGCCGGTCACATGGCGGGTGGAGGAAGACACTACAAAGGATAAAACAGCATTTCTATTGGCCCAACATGTCAAAAGATGTATCGACGTTTGTGCAAACATGCGCAACCTGCCAGAGAGTCAACAGTATTAGCTCCAAGTACATAGCACCATTACAGAAAATGGACATTCCAGCATTACCTTTTCAGAAGGTAGCTGTAGACATTATTGGTCCTCTAGCACACCAGTCAGCAAGGGGCCACAGCTATATTCTAACCATGATTGACTTATGTTCCAGATGGGCGGAAGCAGTACCTCTAAGACTTATATCAGCTGAAACAGTGGGTTATACACTAGTAAAAATATTCTCAACTTATGGATTTCCCCAAACTATCTTATCGGACAGAGGCACTCAGTTTAAAGCTGAAGTCACCGCACAACTAACAAGGTTGTTGGGAATAAAGACAAAACTTCACCACTCCATCACCATCCCCAATCCAATGGCATGTGAACGATTACACAAGACCCTTAAAAAAGCATGTTAAACAAGCTCGTCGATAGAGAAAAGCACAACTGGGATAGAACTCTCCCAATGCTGCTATTTGCTTACCGAGAAACCCCACACTCATCAACCGGTTTCATCCTTTTGAGCTTCTATTCGGAGCCAAAACCTGCAAGCCCACTAGCAAATTTCAAGGAATCACTTCTACCAGAAGAAATAAAAATGTCAGCTTACGAAATTGTTACAAATACCAGACAAGCCATAGTATATGCCTGCCAAGAAGCTACGTTGAATGCAGAGAGAGCGAACCAATACCAACACGACAACAAAACGAACACCGTCATCTCAGAGATCTCAGTGAGAATGACCTTGTTTTAGTGGAAACTACCTCATAATACAAAGAGACATCTGACATGGCAGGGACCTTATCGTGTACTACGGAGTCACTGAAGTCGATTATGTCATCGACATGAATAAAAAGAATCTACATTGCATATTAATCTGCTGAGGAAATTTATACACTCACCAATAGGGTGTGAACATCTAGTTGATAGTGTACAGTCTCAAAGCCCAGTTACAGCCGCTATTATCAGCTGCAATGAATTCCCAGACATTGTAATGCCAGCAGCTCCAGCAGATCCAAAAGAATCAGTGAAATATGACAGTACGGCGCCACAAGATATTCAAATAAAAATTCTATGGCAATGATGAACAAGTATGACGATATAATAACTGACGTTCCAGGGAATACTAACCTAATACAACACGAGATAAACATCACATCTAACACACCAATCAGGCAGAAACCATACACAACCCCGATGCATTACAGGAAGCATGTTGAGGAAGAAATTACAAATCTCTTGAAACTAAAATTAATAGAAACGTCCAACTCACCATATGCAGCGCCAATAGTTTTAGTGAAGAAGAAGTCAGGACAAATGCGCCTTTGTGTTGATTATCGAGGATTAAACAAAGTCACAATAATTGATCCAGAACCATTACCAGACATGGAAGATATATTTATCAATCTAGCCAACGCAAGTATCTTTACCAAGTTAGATTTGAGTAGAGGGTATTGGCAGATCAATCTCGCACCAGAATCACGCCAACTAACAGCTTTCGCAACTCACTTGGGACTGTTTCAGTGGAATGTCATGCCGTTCGGTCTCATGAACGCCCCTGCAACATTTTCAAGAATGATGAGGAAACCGTTGAGAGGACAAGAAAGAGTGGTGGCATTTGTGGACGACATTTCCATATTTAGCAACAACTGGGCAGAACATCTATCAGATGTAGACAACATTTTAATGCTTTTGCGTCAGCACAACCTAACAATCTCGCCATCCAAAATGGTGATTGGAGCAAGACGTATAGAGTTCCTGGCCACATACTCGAATGTAGCACGATTTCTCCGTCACCCTCAACACTAACAAGAATATTGGATATCAGACCACCGCAAACCAAGAAAGAGGTCAGATCACTACTGGGACTCATCAATTTCTACAAGTAGTTCATTCCGAATTTAGCAGAAATGATGCTACCATTAACAGAACTAACCAAGAAGAATCAACCCAGCAAAGTCATATGGACGGAAGAGTGCAACCACTCACTCGACACCATAAAAAACGGAAATTTTCACAAGAACCAATATTGAAACTTCCAGACATGTCCTCCCATTCATCCTGGCGACCGATGCCCGCAGTACTGGCCTGGGAGCATGCCTACTTCAAAGGCACGGCAAGATAAATCATCCGGTTCTTACACATTGTAAGAAATTAACCCACGCAGAGAGGAATTACTCTACCATCGAGAAAGAATGCTACGCCATCGTATGGGCCAACGAAACTCGCCAAGTACCTACTGGGGAAAAGTTCACTATTGTGACAGATCACAAGCCTCTGGCAGCGTTAAACAAGAAGCAGATCCCTAACTCCAAACCAATTCAGATGGTCGCTCATTCTGCAGGATCATCAGTTTGTCATCGAAACCATTCCAGGCAAACAGAATATACTGGCTGACATTTTATCGAGACTAATTAATTGAACAACGACATTGACCACATTGAACAATTGATTTTTTTTATTGCTGTTGTAATGTTGCCTCCTTTATTTCATTACATTATTATTTTGCATATCAAATGTAATCACATAATTATATTCGCATAATTGTTTGCTTCATATCATGATGTCGCTCTTGTTTTTCCCCTTAATCTGTATGATACCTTTTAATATTTTCTACGTTGTCCACAATCACCAAATTACCTATATATATATATATATATATATATATATATATATATATATATATACATATTTTTCTCTTGCTCATATCCATTTTGAGGGAGAAAGGTGTTGTTATTTTTTTTTTCATTAACTCTGAAGGAGCCTACATATAACTGTAGCTGGGAAAAGTCTGCCTTCATTGTTTTTGTAAAAACATTTAACTTAATTTTTTAATACACACAATTAAGGAAAATTAAATGTATTTTTTTATGTGGGTATTAGGTTAATTTTCTTTACCTCTGAAGGATCCTACTTTTGTAGGTGGTAAAAGATTTGCCTTCATTGGTTTTGAAAAAAAATGATCATGAGGAGACTAAACCATACAATCAATGTATTTTTTATTGAGATTTGATATATGAGATTTGTGGTAGAGACTTATTTTGATATATTTTGAGACACAGAGATATGAGATAATTTTAATGATACTTATGACGATGAGTATTGAAGAAATGTGTTCATGATTTTTTTAATTTAGATTAGTATTTTTGTGACACTTTGTATTCATATTTAATATGGACTTGGTACCTTTTCTTTTTGTAATATAATTGTAATACATGATTGTTAATTCTAGTATTTTAAAAAAAATGCGTACTTTGTACGAATTTTTTTTACCGAGAGGGAAAGGTGATGTAAGGACATAGACAGACATAGATAAATAGACAGACACATTGTTAGATAGTTATATAGATAGACAATTAATTATTGTATTAATGTAGATGTTAGAGGGAATTCCCTGTAGTACGGTGACGCACCTAATGAATGGATTATTGAACGGGGGAAAAAAAAAGGAACGGGACACACAAACGGTTGACGAGGAAAGAGATAGAACATTGTTTAGGTTATTTTTGTTTTGTTTTAAGTTTGAAGAAGGTAGGGGAATTAGGAAGGAACGGAGGAGCTAGGAAGAAGTATTTATTGTATTAAAAGAACGGACAAATGGTATTTATCGTAGAGACATGATTTAATGATTAATGTTCATTATTGAATAACTAGTTCTTACGATTATTTCAATAAAGTGATTTTGGTTAATAACTGGAGGTGTTATGAACTTGTATAAGCCATACCCTGACACATATTTTAGAAGTCCTCCACTATAAAGTATCGAAGGATATGTAGACTACTAATACACATTCTTTGGCAGCTAGCTACGGTCATGAATAATTCAGAATTAAAATGAATGAAACATTTCATTAAACAAGGCAACAAGGGCCATCCTTTATGCTTTGGGTGCCCCTAGACTGTACGTTTAGGGGCCCATTACAACGAAACATTTTGCGACCCGCCTCAAAAGAAAGTTGATCTGAGCTCATGTCAGGCCCATCGCCTATCGGCATAAATTCAAATAAAACGTTGGGATAGGATGGGGGGGGGAGGTGCGAGGTTCTCAATTTATTATTAAGGGCCCATCATGATTTGAAAGCAATGTTCGATGATGTTGTGTTTTTTTTTTTTTTGTTGTTGCTTAAATACTTTCCCGGGAAATTCTCTTTTAGTTCAAAATCTGATAAATTGTTGACAAAATCCAAATAACGCCACCAACTGCCTGATAATTTACTTTACCGGGTCTGACAGGAAGCTAATGGTAGCTTACGATAAACATTAAGTCTCAGTGTTCATTGTTTAGGTTCATTTAGTCTCAACTTAGTTTCCCCCAAACCACCGATACACACTGTTTGATATTGAACACAAGGTTAGGATTTGATTTTTTTAAGAAAAATACATCATCCACAGCTTCGACAATGTCAGCGAGTACAGCTGTGTTTAGAAGCTAGCATTGTGTTATATGTGTTATATGTGTTTTATGTGTTATATGTGTTTTACGATATGTAAACAAATGTAAGGAATTGCAGGAAAAAAAAAGGATTTATCTAATTTTAGTCTGCGTTATGTGGTCGGGCCTCACGTAAGACTGCGAAAGGGCCGTAGCTTGAAATGCCTTGTTTAGAGACCTCGCCATAAACTGCCTTAGCCCACTGCAATATAAGGACCTCGCCATAAACTGCCAGAGCCCACTGCAATATAAGGACCTCGCCATAAACTGCCTGAGCCCACAGCAATCTAGAGACCTCGCCATCAACTACATGAGCCTACTGTAATCTAGAGACCTCGCCATAAACTGCCTGGGCCCACTGCAATATAGAGACCTCGCCATCAACTGCCTGGGCCCACTGCAATATAGAGACCTCGCCATAAAACTGCCTGGGCCCACTGCAATATAGAGACCTCGCCATCAACTGCCTGAGCCTACTGTAATCTAGAGATATCGCCATAAACTGCCTGGGCCCACTGTAATATAGAGACCTTGCCATAAACTGCCTGAGCCACTGCACCCAGGAGACCTCGTCATAAAACTGCCTGGCCCACTGTAATATAGAGACTACATCAACTGCCTGGGCCCACTGCAATATAGAGACCTCGCCATCAACTACCTGAGCCTACTGTAATCTAGAGACCTCGCCATAAACTAAACTGCCTGGGCCCACTGCAATATAGAGACCTCGCCATCAACTGCCTGGGCCCACTGTAATATAGAGACCTTGCCATCAACTGCCTGGGCCCACTGCAATCTAGGCACCTCGCCATAACTGCCTGAGCCTACTGTAATCTAGAGATATCGCCATAAACTGCCTGGGCCCACTGTAATATAGAGACCTTGCCATAAACTGCCTGAGCCCACTGCAATCTAGAGACCTCGCCATAAACTGCCTGGGCCCACTGTAATATAGAGACCTCGCCATCAACTGCCTGGGCCCACTGCAATATAGAGACCTCGCCATCAACTACCTGAGCCTACTGTAATCTAGAGACCTCGCCATAAACTGCCTGGGCCCACTGCAATATAGAGACCTCGCCATAAACTGCCTAGGCCCACTGCAATATAGAGACCTCGCCATAAAACTGCCTGGGCCCACTGCAATATAGAGACCTCGCCATAAACTGCCTGAGCCTACTGTAATCTAGAGATATCGCCATAAACTGCCTGGGCCCACTGTAATATAGAGACCTCGCCATAAACTGCCTGAGCCCACTGCAATCTAGAGACCTCGCCATAAACTGCCTGGGCCCACTGTAATATAGAGATCTCGCCATCAACTGCCTGGGCCCACTGCAATATAGAGACCTCGCCATAAACTGCCTGGGCCCACTGAAATATAGAGACCTCGCCATAAACTGCCTGGGCCCACTGAAATATAGAGACCTCGCCATAAACTGCCTGGGCCCACTGAAATATAGAGACCTCGCCATAAACTGCCTGGGCCCACTGAAATATAGAGACCTCGCCATAAACTGCCTGGGCCCACTGTAATATAGAGACCTCGCCATAAACTGCCTGGGCTCACTGCAATATAGAGACCTCGCCATCAACTGCCTGGGCCCACTGTAATATAGAGACCTTGCCATCAACTGCCTGGGCCCACTGCAATCTAGGCACCTCGCCATAAATAGCCTGTCAAATGCGAGACATGAAACCGTACGTTTTTGTCTGTACGGCTAACTTTCGCGCCCCCCACCCCTTTAGGCGTGAATCAGATGAGAAGGGCTGCTTCTGCGCCTCGCCAAGCCAAACTTCCTACCTGTTTATAAGTTCCACCTTTTTTTTTTCACTTATTTATTCTGCGCCAAAGACCTCAAATGACTGAAGTCAGCCTCTACTATCCCATTCTATCTCAGCGCAGTATTAGGTTACAGTTGTGTACCATCAGCTGATTGACCGACTCAAGTCGTTGCTAGCGTGGGTGGTGTATAGAAATGGAAGTACCGGAAGGAGGCGGGAGATGTGATCATTGTCTGTCACCAGAACAAAAACAAAATAGAATGCTTGGGGAGGCGAAGGGCATTTTTAGAACATCGTCACTGATATAAATAATTTCAATAGTGTCAAGAGTCATTTGCAGACACCTTTTAATATTGTCAGTTGTTATCGTCAGACACCTTTTAATATTGTCAGTTATCGTCAGACACCTTTTAATATTGTCAGTTGTTATCGTCAGACACCTTTTAATATTGTCAGTTGCTATCGTCAGACACCTTTTAATATTGTCAGTTGTTATTGTCAGACACCTTTTAATATTGTCAGTTGTTATCGTCAGACACCTTTTAATATTGTCAGTTGTTATCGTCAGACACCTTTTAATATTGTCAGTTGTTATTGTCAGATACCTTTTAATATTGTCAGTTGTTATCGTCAGACACCTTTTAATATTGTCAGTTGTTATCGTCAGACACCTTTTAATATTGTCAGTTGTTATCGTCAGACACCTTTTAATATTGTCAGTTGTTATCGTCAGACACCTTTTAATATTGTCAGTTGCTATCGTCAGACACCTTTATCATTGTCAGTTGTTATTGCTCGACACCTTTTTAATATTGTCACAGTAATAGTCGATACCTTTTAATATTGTCAGTTGTTATCGTCAGACACCTTTTAATATTGTCAGTTGTTATTGTCAGATACCTTTTAATATTTACAGTTGTTATCGTCAGACACCTTTTAATATTGTCAGTTGCTATCGTCAGACACCTTTTAATATTGTCAGTTGTTATTGTCAGACACCTTTTAATATTGTCAGTTGTTATTGTCAGATACCTTTTAATATTGTCAGTTGTTATCGTCAGACACCTTTTAATATTGTCAGTTGCTATCGTCAGACACCTTTTAATATTGTCAGTTGTTATCGTCAGACACCTTTTAATTTTGTCAGTTGTTATCGTCAGACACCTTTTAATATTGTCAGTTGTTATTGTCAGACACCTTTTAATATTGTCAGTTGTTATCGTCAGACACCTTTTAATATTGTCAGTTGTTATCGTCAGACACCTTTTAATATTGTCAGTTGTTATTGTCAGATACCTTTTAATATTGTCAGTTGTTATCGTCAGACACCATTTAATATTGTCAGTTGCTATCGTCAGATACCTTTTAATATTGTCAGTTGTTATCGTCAGACACCTTTTAATATTGTCAGTTCGTACATTTCATATTGCTTTAATATCAACAAAGTTAACATATCTGTTACTTCATCATTTACTGTTTCAAGAAATTCATATGGTAGGGAAAAAAAGCGCACCAAATATACTCTCGAACACCGAAGTGGTCTCGCAATGATTTGTGCGAAATAGTCCGTTGAAATGCTAGCAGTACGCCCGGCTTTGACCGGCAAATCAGGATTTCAAACGTGAAACTTAAACATTTCTAACACACCATTAGGTAAAGATTTGGATGTTAATTTATGCCACCTATTTAATGTGCAGAAATGACCTACATTTCATGCGTCACAAATTACGTTTTACCCGTCAACACTAACCAAACCAAACAACCAACCAAACCAACCAAACCAAACCAAACCAAACACCATCAGATAAAGATAGCAGTGTACCCGGCGTTGCCCGGTAAGTCGGGAGTTCAAACGTGCTTTTTAATACATTATAATTAATATAAGATATTTTTTTAAGATTTTTTTGAAATATTTTTATTTTTTCAAAGTTCTGTTTAAATAAAATAAATATTTTATGCAACATTTGAATATTTCGGTATTTAGTTTTTTTTTCCTTTATTTTATTGATTTTTTTTTTTTTTTTGCAATTTTATGAAATGTGCAGATTTACGAACCTAATTGCGAGCTGTATGCCAGCATGTGGGACCCATCCTTGGTTTAACAAATACTCAGATAATTTTATAATTCATGTTTTTGCCTATATTGTAATAGATTAGGGTTAGAACAGAATATAAATTATACAGAATGCGTAGCGTCAACTAAAACTTACTCTTTCCTAAAGCCGCCATATTGTTGTGCTATTGTGTATAAATATTTAGGGGCTACATCATAGATATCTTATGCATCTATGGACTACACCTTAGATATCTTATACATCTATGGACTACACCATAGATATCTTATACATCTATGGACTACACCATAGATATCTTATACATCTATGGACTTCACCACTGGCGGCGGAGCAGAGGGGGCAGCGGCCCCCCCCCTAACTTTTAAGGGGTGGCGGCGCTCCCCCCCTTGAATTTCCAGTCTGCCCCCCCCCCCCTAAAATTTTAACTTTGTTTAACTTTTTTAACTTTGTAATTCATTTTAGTTTATATGTATCATTTTCATTTTCATAATTCATTTGATTTATTTCTTAAATTTAATAAATTATAATTAATTTACATTTTACAGTAATCACTTTATTGAGAGTTGTTGTGGCATATTTTAAAACTAGTTGCAAGTACCCGACTCTTCCCGGGTTTAAAATAATGTTTTCTGTTTATTTAAGAAGCGTAATTTGACGTTTAATTAAGATTTAAAATAAGACGCGTAAAAAAGGGTTTATTTGCATGCAATAAAAAGGTACATTTATCTTAAAGCAATGTGATACGCAACATTTTTGGCAGTTCCTCTCTCTCTCTCTCTCTCTCTCTCTCTCTCTCTCTCCCTCTCTCTCTCTCTTTCCCCCCTCCCTCCCTCTTTCCCTCCCTCCCTCTCTCTCCCCTCCCCCCTCTCTCTCTCCCTCCCTCTTTCCCTCCCTCCCTCCCCCTCTCTCCCTCTCTCCCTCCCTCCCTTTCTATCTCTCTCTCTTAGCCATGACTGTAGCAAAAGATGACAATTCCTAAGTATGAAGAAATGGAATGTAATAATATGGTAAGTAATGTGATATTTGGTTCCCCGTACCGATCATATTTATAGTAAGTTAGCTATGTGGGAGAGAAGCTCATAAAACCTGAAATCGGGGTAAAAGTTTGCCGATTTTCATGTCTTCGATATCCAAAATAATTTATTACAATTAAAGTACCCATTGAGATGGAACGAAACCTGTTTAAGAACCTTCCCCATGCAATTTTGTGTATGTGTACCAAATTTCACGTTATTTGGTTGTCTGGATCTTGGAGTTTTAAGGGAACAGACAGACAGACAGCAAATGCGTCTTATAAGTATAGAGAAGTATTGTCATCTACCGAATGACGGCAAATGTAATTTTTAAAGAAAATACAATTATTTATTATCTTTTCATAAATTACTTTTTGTTTATTGAGTTTCCCGTTTCCGGTTTCAGTTTCATGTTCATCATCATTCATGATAATTATCAGTAATTTTCTGATCTAATTTCACTATTAAATTTGTAAACAAACTGACATTACGAATCAGTTGACGACAGAAGTGCTCAATGTTCATTTTTATTTTTTTTAATATATTATTTTTAGAGCACTTTCGAAAAAAAATGCTCTATTGTCCCCGTTTTGTCTGTCTGTCCGTCTGTCCGTCATCACCCTAGATCTCAACAACCGTAAGTCCTAGACCCATGATGTATATATCATTTTGTAGGTCTTGGCCTGCCAAGAAATGACTTTTTTCCATTTCGCGATCTGACCTCTGAGGGCCGTAAAAGGGGGCTTATAAAGTACCGTTTTTACTATATAAGCTATATTAATAAAGGAGCGCCCTATATCTCAGCAACCATAAGTCCTAGACCGATGATGTATATATCATTTTGTAGGTCTTGGCCTGCCATGTGTACATCAAAAGTGCATCTCGCGATAGGACCTCTGAGGGCCGGGCTTCAGGGCTCCTAAGGGGCTTATATATTATATATATGGCCCCATTCTACACCTTGTACGTTCAATAACCCATTCATTTGGTGCGAAATACTGCAGCACGTAGTTTCACCAAAATTTATTAAGAAACTCATCAAATGAAATAGTAAGCGTGTGTTCTGAGTTTAATTGAAAGTATCAGAGCTATGCAACAACTGACGGAGTTTTCGGACGATTAAATGACTATAATTTCGAATGTTTTCAATTATGAGTCCTATTTCAGTAACCACAAACCACTTGTAGTTAGATTTAAGAGAAAATATTTTTTTTCAAATATAAAGAAACGTCTTTATAATATTTTTTTACAGATATATGCATTACACAATTGAATTTATAAACATTTCCAAAATTTACAAATATTTACTGAAAGCTAACAAACGTACTGATACATAACACGAAAATGCGCTAGCACGTCCTGTGTCCAGAATGGAACAGGCTTAATTGCTTGTTTTAAAATAGTCATACATTTTTTGAATGATATGCATTGTGTGAGGGTGATTACTTCACAAGATAAAAAGCGTTATTACCTTGGTCTCGCGCCCTTTTACTTGAACAGCCTTCTTTTGGTTAGGGGCTTACAGAACTGGAGACATCTGGTAAATGGATCATAGGTACTGGCCCTGAACAATTAGTATCTGTGAATTAAATTTGTGTGCAGACAGGGATCTGGGGTAGGCGTAGAGATTAAGGTCCTGATCAGTGTACCCCAATCAGCGAGGCCCCGATCAATCTGGCCCTAATCATTGTGACCCCGATCATTGTGACCCCGATCAACATGGTACCGTTATTTGTGACCCCGATCAACATGGTACCGTTCAGTGTGACTCCGTTCAGTATGGTACCGTTCAGTGTGACTCCGATCAACAAGGTACCGTTCAGTGTGACTCCGATCAATATGGTACCGTTCAGTGTGACTCCGATCAATATGGTACCGTTCAGTGTGACTCCGATCATGAGGACCCGTTCAGTGTGACTCCGATCAATATGGTACCGTTCAGTGTGACTCCGATCAATATGGTACCGTTCAGTGTGACTCCGATCATGAGGACCCGTTCAGTGTGACTCCGATCAACAAGGTACCGTTCAGTGTGACTCCGATCATGAGGACCCGTTCAGTGTGACTCCGATCAACAAGGTACCGTTCAGTGTGACTCCGATCATGAGGACCCGTTCAGTGTGACTCCGATCATGAGGACCCGTTCAGTGTGACTCCGATCAACATGGTACCGTTCAGTGTGACTCCGATCAATATGGTACCGTTCAGTGTGACTCCGATCAATATGGTACCGTTCAGTGTGACTCCGATCAATATGGTACCGTTCAGTGTGACTCCGATCAACATGGTACCGTTCAGTGTGACTCCGATCAATATGGTACCGTTCAGTGTGACTCCGATCATGAGGACCCGTTCAGTGTGACTCCGATCAACAAGGTACCGTTCAGTGTGACTCCGATCATGAGGACCCGTTCAGTGTGACTCCGATCAATATGGTACCGTTCAGTGTGACTTCAGTGTGACTCCGATCAATATGGTACCGTTCAGTGTGACTCCGATCAACATGGTACCGTTCAGTGTGACTCCGATCATGAGGACCCGTTCAGTGTGACTCCGATCAATATGGTACCGTTCAGTGTGACTCCGATCAATAAGGTACCGTTCAGTGTGACTCCGATCAATATGGTACCGTTCAGTGTGACTCTGATCAATATGGTACCGTTCAGTGTGACTCCGATCAATATGGTACCGTTCAGTGTGACTCCGATCAATATGGTACCGTTCAGTGTGACTCCGATCAATATGGTACTGTTCAGTGTGACTCCGATCAACATGGTACCGTTCAGTGTGACTCCGATCATGAGGACCCGTTCAGTGTGACTCCGATCAATATGGTACCGTTCAGTGTGACTCCGATCAATAAGGTACCGTTCAGTGTGACTCCGATCAATATGGTACCGTTCAGTGTGACTCCGATCAACATGATACCGTTCAGTGTGACTCCGATCAATATGGTACCGTTCAGTGTGACTCCGATCAATATGGTACCGTTCAGTGTGACTCCGATCAATATGGTACCGTTCAGTGTGACTCCGATCAACATGGTACCGTTCAGTGTGACTCCGATCATGAGGACCCGTTCAGTGTGACTCCGATCAATATGGTACCGTTCAGTGTGATTCCGATCATGAGGACCCGTTCAGTGTGACTCCGATCAATATGGTACCGTTCAGTGTGACTCCGATCAGTGTAGTACAGAGGAATGTTTTTGAAATTTTAACGACGCGTTTAGGCTCTGATCTGCAGCGATTAATTGAAGTGGTTCATCTCCAATTTTTAAAATTACTTAATGTAGATAATGTAGAACAAAATATTTAGCCCCACTGTCATAGTGTCCAGCCTTCAACTCATACATTTTAAGCAATATATAAATGTTTGAGTAGTCTATTTGAAATAACTGGCATAGTAAAAAAAAAAAAAATGAGAAAAATTTAGTTATTTCTGTCGTGCATTACTTGAACCCTTTTCTGGCTTTCTACGCAATAATAATTAAAATGAAATAATGTAAGAACAAACTAGACGGATTTAAAGGAAGTAAAAAAACGAATGTACAAGAGAGCGTTGAGTCTCTTCAAAAATTCATTTTTCCTTATTGTGGTATTTTGTGATTGCATGTTTCTCCGGTGGACTCCACACTTGGCTGTGTCCATTCATCTTTCTAGACAAAAGGGCAATAACTGTGATTGAAGTGAATACATTATTTGATTTCGGGTTACATAACTTGAAGAAGATATTCCTTACTGCAGTGAAATACTCGAATGCTATCAACATTGCGAGATTAAGTAATATTATGATGGTATTGTAAAATCAACTATACAATTTTTTTTTGTAAATTACCCTACAGCTGACATGTTATCCTTATTTGAGTCATATAAATACGATTATACATTTAAGAGATACGTGTCATAAATGTCACTTTATAGACCAGCGGTCTGCAAACCTTTTCGACCTGTACTGACCTGTTATTTCATAACAACGATGATAATCAACTTCATAATGTCATTCAATTGATCTATGCAAGCGAACATTGTTATTTCGAATATCTGTATCTAAATTTATTTTTAATTGTTAAGGAACTACCAAAGATGTCCAAATCTTTTAGCGGACCCCCATGTTGTGTCCTTGGATCCCAAGCTGTCGGCCGCTGCACTAAACAACGTGTTGCCCCGTTTTAAGTCCCAAAAAAAAAGGCAATCTTTGGTTTTTCATGTCGTATAACATTATATCAAATTATATCTAGTGCTATAACATTGAAAAAGTTGAACTGATTTTTTTTTTTTAAATTATGTTTCTTTTTAAATCCTGGTTCTAAAAGAGCCACAATAAACTCTAAGAGCCACATTTGAACACATCTGTTATAGACCAAGGATTCTGCAGGGATGCACAAACTTTATCCTATTTAACGGCTGCTTGTTGCTGTATTGACCTAATTCTTTAATATCCAAGGCCTACATACCGAGTTCAGTTATGTAATGAACAAAGAGTCATGTAAAGAGAACATAAACATTCTCTAACGGCCCCTGTATAGGCCTACCTCTCTGTAAACACCCGGTGGAAGGCTGTGTACCCCTCCCTCCTCTTCCTCTACCCTACTAATTAGTTCTCCTATCAAGGCGCATACACTTTGAACTCACTCTCTCACTAAAGAAACGATAAAAACATCTCCGAAATATGGCCTCTGCTACCTCATACGTAAAAGATTACGTTATATTTAGAAAATTAAACATTTTAATCAGACACGCTTTAAAAAAAATCTTATAAGACGATTAGTTGTTTATTATTATTATTATTATTGCGTGACTTTTATTTCTGGTTATTGCACAAGAGTTGCGTTAGTTATTGTCGCAGTTAAATTCAAAGGAAACCGCAAAAAAATGAATTCCCAGTGAACTAAGAAAAACTGATGACATAAGGATTATTTATACTTATAGATATATATAATTATATATATAGTCATGTTTCACCAGGCATATATATAATATATATGTATTTCGTCTTTCATAAATTTATAGAAAATGATGCCATAGAAAAAGAATGCAGAGAATGTGACAGTTAAAAAAAAATTAACTATCTAAACAAAATTTCCGATTCTATTATTAAGTTATCGGAACTACATAGTGTGATCAACGTTTGACCACGCTACTAACAGTAATACGTCAATTGAAATATATATTTTTTCCTGTGGTTTAATTTTATCTTATTTACGTGTGGCTAAATACGTCTTTAAAAAATAATTATATCATGTCATCAATTTGTGTGTACCTCAATCCATACATAGTAAGTCTGAATTGAATTTGGATCACAAGGTTGAAATAGACCATAGGATTGTTCACAGGTAAATCTTTAATTTCACATGCGGCTATAGTAAATTATTTTTATGTATTCAATTTATTCATTGTTTGATTACAAGTTATTATTTTATTTATTTGTTCTTAGTTTGTATTTCTTGAAATATTTCAGTAAATTTATTTAAAATTAAGATAGTATTGTATAAATATAAATAAAAGATTCTAAATTTTGTGTTAGATAACAAAGATTTTCAAGACTTGACTTGTACATTTGACAGTAACAGTAACAGTAAATATAATACAGCAACTTAAGTGGCATTCTTTCAAGTCAGACTCATCTCAGTACCAGAAAGACAAGTTACCAACTAATCAAGATGCAATTTACTATTTGTTTGACTTTTGTAGCACTGCATTACGTATTAGGTAAGTCAGTGTAGATTCTTTTATAGTTTGGGTGTGTGTATGTTTGTATTCATTCTTACTGCTATGGTGAATAATTATGAGTCAGGTTGAATCATTTAAAGGTAGTAACATACGTACATGTAAATGATAAATATCCATACATAGCCACACATACATACATATCCACCCATCGGTCTATCAATACATAAATACATAGATACTTACTTTACATACATACATGCATATATACATACATGCTTTCATACATACATACATACATACATACTTACAAACATAATACATACATACTTACTTACAAAATTCATACATACATACATACTTACAAACATAATACATACATACTTACTTACAAAATGCATACATACATACATACATTCTTACAAATATACATACATACATACTTACAAACATACATGCATACATACATACATAATACTTACAAACATACATACATACATACATACGTACATACATACATACAAACATACATACATACATACATACATACATACATACATACATACATACATACATACATACATACAATAATTCAAAATGGCGTATTGCCCGCGTCTCGATTCGATAAATGATTTTTTAAAAATCTACAGTTTTGAATAGTTTTGCGGTTTTTAAATATGAAAGCCAAATGCCAAAATGTGAAATAATCTTGCTTAATTTTTTTTTTGTATTTCTACAACATATTGCATCTTTAAATTGTAATAAAATCATGAAAAATCGGATCTGTCCGAAACCAAAAATAACCTAGCCTTCTGATCAAACTCTATGCAAAAGTTTTGAAGGGTACAGCTAGTATTCAATAATCACAGTATAAAACAGTATTATCTATCAACATGACTATGACCAGCAACACTCACGCCTCGTCCCTGTTACATACTTACAAAGAAGGATCTCATCCATAAATACATACACATAAGTACCTAGTTTAAAATATTATTTTTAGTCAAATTATCAAACAGATAAACATTTTTTACTTTCTGCCAGGTCTTGAGCCCTCCCTACTTGATGTGACGGCCATACAGTGTCCCACGCAACGACCGTACATCTGCCTGCCCTACGGCATGTGCTGCGGTGGGGATGAATTCTGCCACCAGGGCTCCTGTGAGTCATGTTTCCCCCAGGCACATCGCTGACCACGACCTTCTGAACTGGTGTCGAGATCAAGGTTCTACAACGTCACTGTCATGAGACACAACTCCTGCAGCCTGGCCTGTTATGCCCGCTTCAATACAACGGTCATCCCTAGACCTGAAGGTAATGTCAAGTTTGTTACAGAAAGACTTGAGTCTAGTACTTGTATAATGACCATAAGGATACCGGACAAGTAAGACAACTCATACTGTCCTGACACTGTATATAGTACGTGACCGTATGAAATATATATGGAGAAATATTTTAAGACCAGTTGTTACGAGTATTGAAAGGACTTGGTTAATGTATGATTTTCTCGATCTTATGATTCATTATTTCTATCTTCATTGAAGCCAGATTTTTTTTTAAATGTATCGCTAATGCTTTTACGTGCCAATTTTGTTATTTACTGTTATCAAAAAGTTTTTTCTGGTTTTTGCTTTCCAGTGGAGTGATTGGGGAAGGGGGGAAGGGTGGGGTGGGGTTCGGTCCGCACCGGGTGGCACCAACATAGGGATAACACCAAAATGAACAATTCTAAATTTAATAGCAGACAGAACTCGCTTTAGTAGATTTAATGACCGATCATAGTAAAAAATAAACATAAGCAGTAGCACAGAGATTCTGGAGCTGATGTAAACGAATGCAGTTCAAATGTTGCTGCATCAATACAGAGATTTTTGCAAACGTTTCAAAAAAAAAATAGGACGCATGTCTTTAATACATTGGAGACATAGTTTACAAACTAAATTTTAATGAAAGTAAACTTTTTGTAGGCCCTCGTCAATTTTAAAATGTATTTTTATTTTTTATTTAGTCGCAGCGAAGTGAGCCTCTTTTTGTGTAAGAGTAGGGCTGAGGGGGTGCATTTCAGAGTGTAATTGCCCCCACTTTTTTTTTTTGGCAGCGGCCCTGATAAGTGAATATTTCTTTTTTTTCTTTCAGAAATCACCTTTAGCTCAGAGACAACATTGGTAGTGTGTGTTTCAGTACTAGCTTCACTGCTAACACTGTTGCTCATCGGCCTGATAGTGTGTCTCGTCAGACGGCACACGCTAGGATTAAGACACATGAGAAACCTGACAATAGAGTCACCGGCAGCAGGTAAATAATGGTGTTCAAGCTAACTGAATGTGGACATTTTGTAAATAATGGTGTCCGCTAACTGAATGTGGACATTTTGTAAATAATGGTGTCTGCTAACTGAATGTGGACATTTTGTAAATAATGGTGTCTGCTAACTGAATGTGGACATTTTGTAAATAATGGTGTCTGCTAACTGAATGTGGACATTTTGTAGATAATGGTGTCCTGCTAACTGAATGATGGACATTTTGTCATATCAAATTATTGTATACATTGTATAGACAGACTCCTAGAAAGACAAAATACTAAATGGACAGAATCCTAGATTGACAGACTCTTAGATAAACTCCTAGACAGACGGACAGACTGATAGATGGATGGATGGATAGATGGATAGGGAGATTCCTTAGTTACACAATTAGAACAATTCATATTTAGATTTTTTAAATGTATAACTATTAATATAATGAATGTATTTTTCCAAAGGAAATGATCAAATGATTACTTCGACGAGAGAAGATGCTGTTATTAATATGGTGAACGAGATACGACTAAGGCAACTGTCACAAACTGACGAAGACGGTCAGCCACAGGACAGAGTACAGGCCGAGCCTTTAATAGACAACACCAACGTCTGAATACACACACACACACACACACACACACAGTGAACAGTTGAATACAAAATGTTTCATCGTGAATAATTTGGTGTTGTGTTTTCGAAGTGGCCACTCAGACAAATCATGGCATTTATTGTGAACATGTACTTAGATCTTCGAAGAATTGAGACCTAAATATCTTTTTGTATAAATGTGTCTGAATCAATGTGCTCATAATCAAATCAATACTCTACGCAGTATGAAAGAATGTTGTAAACCAATGTTACAGGAAGTTCCATTCAATAAGTTGATTTGTTTTAAGCTCCACATTAACATACAAAAAACTGCTCTAGTCGGTGACCTAAACGGAAAATTCCGATTTTTCACACCTAGCTTCACAAAATATTTACCTTTTACCTTAATCGGAGAATGACGTCATCGGAAAAGAATGTCTTTACATTGGTATGATAAGCAGGTGTTTTTTTTAAACTGATTTCGTTTATTGTGAATGAGATCAATTGAAACAAAAGTGTTCTATTAGTCATGGCATGCATTGGCTTGTAGATAACAATGTTCAGAAAAATTATGAGCGAAATAATAGAAGGACTAATTAGGACTTATAACACCGAGTGTCACAATTCGACACAACCTTCCCCTACCACCCACTGACAGGGCCGACTTTAGGCCGATTTTGGCCGATTGCTCCGAATTGGGCCCCCGCGGCCTGTCAGGGGACCCGCAATTTACATTTTATTAATAGTCATAGTTGTAATTGTAAAGAGAAATAGAAGAGGGGCCTCGCAAGTATCCGTTAAATTGGGCCCCGCAATTTGTAAGGCCGACCCTGCGTTACGTAATAAGTGAATCACTCCTTAAAGACATTTACGTAAGTTTTGACCAATGGTCATACATTGTATGTGATATAGTGGTCATTTTGAGAAGTGCTGAATCACTGCTTGTTCAATACAATTTTAAAAACGTTTTAAGAGATTGTTAGAAGCTAAATTATTTCTAACCATATTTCTTTATGTATATGTGCCATTGTGCCAGTAGATGTTTTACCTACCTTGTTTTTTTTAAATTTGAAATGTTTATATTAAATGAATTAACTTTGAGTCAATATATTTCAAATTTACTTATGTATTTATACAAACGTGTTATTTCAAATGAATAAATGTTATATTTTTATAAACTGAAATTGTTTGTGATATTTAAAAAATAAGTTATATACACACACTGTGATTTTTATTGTATGTTATGTAAGTTGCCTAGATTTAAATGTACAACAGAAAATAATAAAACTGTACATCAACAAATACGACTGTTTATTTTGATTGTATGCATGGTTGCTACCTGTCTCATATGAATTTTTCGCATGTTATTTGTTGGTCCCTGGTATGGCTTCGTAGCCAATAGGCAGAAACACAGGGGCGGCTTAACGAGGGCACGAGCGTATGCTAGTGGTTGAGGCGTATACAATAGGTGCCCGATAGCGTCCAGCAGCTGTAGTACAGTGGTCATCTTGTTAATGGTCACCTGATAGTGTTACACAAGGTCGCCATTGTGCAGTAATCTATAGCAGTAGTTGTCTAATTTCGGTCCACTGCATGTGTTCAGTTAGGTAATTTTTGAACCTTTTCTTTGGACGCCATCATTGTCTGGAACCTGGAACAAGATCTCTGTAGAATACTTGCCTAGGCATTCTAGGATCGGGGGGGGGGTGTTGTTCCATACGAATGTTGTGACCAGACCAATTAAGCTGCCTCACCATCACTATGAATTCAGCTTGTGATGAGTTGTATCTTCGTGACTGACCTCTAGATGTGTAATAAATATAGCATATAATATAGCGTATAACATAGCATATAATGTAGCATATAATACAGCATATAATATAGCATATAATACAGCATATAATACAGCATATAATTCAGCATATAATATAGCATGTAGTACACCATATAATATAGCATTTAATATAGAATATAATACAACATATAATATGTCATATAATATCGAGGTTTGGGGTGGGGTTCGTCCCATCACTATTATGTATGTATGTATGTGTATATATGTATGTATGAATGACCTTTTATTCAACATATCATAGTAATGGTAAAAGACCACTTACGTGAACTGTAGTGGGAGCGCATCAATCCAGAGGGTCTCTTCAAGACCCACTTTGACAACATTTTAAACTTGTTTCTTTCTCTCGAGCCATCTGCTTAGAAAAACTTTGATCAAAGAAAGAGAATGGACAAAATGATAAGGGGGGGGGGCATTCACAACCAAATAGTACTAAATGTGGTACATTAGACTGCAGACTATTGACAGATTAGACAGTAACCACAAGACCAAAAAATAATTCAGTTCACGCCATCACACTTAGAAAGCGCCGACACAACATCAGGCAAACATTTTTCACAATTATATATTTATTTAAAGCAATGTGTTGATTTTGAACAATAGCAAAATCTATAACCGGTTTAGCCCGAAAAAGAAATAAGCATTGGCGAGTTATAAACGTTGAGCTGATTTGTGACGGATGTAATTTTAATGGGAAGTGTGTCTATATACGGATCCGGCTTTAGGCATAGACGATATGGGCAGCTGCCTAGAGCGTCATCATTTTAATAAGGAGCGGCAAATTCCAGCAAAATAAAAATTAAAAAAATTATGGAAAAAAATTTAAAGTAAAATAAATGAATTTGAGAAAGTGTAGAATAAAAAAAAGTGTACCCTATATACAAAACTGCTCAGAATGGCGCAAAGAAATAAGTTCAGAATGAGATTATTAAACTTTTGAGTATGAAGTAAGGAGGTCAAACAGAAAGAGATAAATAATAATCAATAATGATCAATAATTCTCGAATGCACACCAGACGCCAGTCATGAAGGACAGATTACAAAAGCTAGAAAAGGATATTCATCTAGAAATCTCTTCAATATTTTTAATGCTTAGTAAACATGACATTTCAAAATTTCATATTTTTCACGACTTTTTTAAACAAAAAAAACTTCCTAAAATCAACTACGTTTATTTAAAACTCTTATCTTTAATAAAGTCTCCAAAATTTTAAAATTTGTTATGAAGCATGAAGGCAAGTAATAAAATTATAAATATATCATGTTTATGATTTTATAATTTGGATTTACTTCAAAATGAGAGACGTACCCAGGGTTTGGGGAGGGGGTCCTAATTCGAAAGTTCCCCGGGCCTCAGCTTGAAGGGGGCCCCCGAATCCCTATGTTCGGCACTGTTCAAAATAAATAAAAAAAAAGTGTTCTTAGATAAATGAAACTAATGAGGGCGGGTTTCTGTTCTTCTCTATATCACAAAATTGCCTTTGGCCAGCTCTGTCTATATATTTATATTTGACTGTTCCTTTATAAAAAAATATATTAAAAAATGCAACGAAAATATATTTGTTCAAAGTAGGTTTGAACCAGGGCTCGATTTACCGGCGGGGATGCCGGGGATACCCCCGGCACTGAGAACTGTCATCCCCGGCTAATAATAATCCCTGCCGGGATGAAACCATAGACATTTATCCCCGGCTCTTCATATATTTTTTTCCACCCCCGGCCCTGGTTTTTTATTAAATCGAGCACTGGTGTAGCCTAGTTGAGTATATTTTAGTTAAACACACATACTTTACAATAATGCACGTTTATCTCCATTTATTTTGAGAATTGATTATTTAGATGCACTGAAGATTAATGAATGATGGTTTCACAAAATGTGGACAATTTTCAGTTTTTTTCGAAAAAAAAAAATCTCTTATTTTGAAGAATCGTGCTTTGACCTGAAGACCCCCCCCACACACACATCCTCCCCCCACACACACCCTCCCTCCCACACACACACCCTCCCCCCACACACACCCCACACAGACTGCCCCCACACACACACTCCCCCCACACACACACCCACACACACACTCCCTCCTCACACATCCCCCACCACTCCCCCCACACACACTCCCCACACACACACTCCCCCACACACCCTCCCCCCCACACACACCCACTCCCTCCCCACACATCCCCCACACACTCCCCCCACACACACTCCCCCCACACACACACTCCCCCCCACACACACACCCTCCCCCCACACACACACCCTCCCCCACCCATCACCAAAATATTACGCTATATTGACGATTTAATCTTAAAAGAAAAAAAAGTAAAAAAAAAACCGGTAAAAAAAATAATATGTCAAAATAGTTGTTGTTTTTTCCGAAACAATTAAACGGTGATTAAACTTTTATAATAATGCATCGCAACTGAGAATTTATTCTGATTAACATTGTACGAGTTAAGTTGAGAATTTATTCTGATTAACATTTTACGAGTTAAGTTTGTACTTCTTTCAAAAAAGGGAAAGAGGAAAAAAAAACATCACCACAACCTGAATCCCCTAATGTAAATATAATCAGGGTGAGTCACTCGGAGCTTTAATTAAGATAAGGCTAATTTTTTCAAACGAAGATGTTTAGACAGACGATTCTCAACTGGTGGTGTACGTCTCGTGTACATTACTGTACATCAAGGAAAATTTGTACATTACTGTACATCAAGGAAAAGTTCTTGCAGTTATGCAGCGACACATAATTTTCGTTTAAAAAAACCAATACTTTGACTGAACGAGCATGTGAGGGGTACTAGCGAACATACTCTTGCACCCCATTGGGGTACAGTAGCGAAATAGGCTGAGAACCGCGGAATGTAGACTGATAAGTGGGCATAGTGTAGACAGAGAAGTGGACAGTATAGACTGACAAGTGGACAGAGTGTAGACTGACAAGTGGACCACCTGGGATCGAACACATGATGCGGGATCAAATCAAAATGGGAGCCAGTTGAGACGGTATGTGAGACTATAATAAAATAGCTAGTCATTGTTCAATGTTGTGTATGTACTTATTTTAATGGATTGTACATTTCAGAAGTATATCATCACCTAAGTATTCAATGTACATTTTCTAAAAACAACATTAAACTTTCTTCTTTTCATTGGGCATTTTGTTTTACGTAAGTACTAACGATTTGTAAGCATCAACATCTGTTTGCCTACAGCATAAACAAGTTCTTTGTAAGTCTTGCCGAATAAACACAAAATCCGGATACGACTGGGATGTTTAAATTGAAACTTTCTGCTCCGCGATTAGCCTGAAAATTCACCGCTCCTTCTTTATCATAAAAAATGTACATTAATTTTAATCATTTTTTTTATAAAGACCGTATAATCCGGAAACCAGATAACTACAAGCCTGATAGTCGAAAGTCTACTGAATTACCCTGCGATAGTGAGTGTGCAACCGAGTATGCCGCTTTTGTTCAGTTGAGTGTGCACTGTGCAGTGATGTGTGCACTGCGACCGGTGTCAAATGTGATCGCGCAACCTTTTCTGAAACTTAAAAAGCTGTGTTTGAAATACAAAAAAACAATGGGACAGTAAAAAAAAATGTCAGAACTCAACCCACTGCAACACATCCTACTTCTGCATACTTCAGCAACATTTCATACACATTCCCCCCTCCTCCCCCACACATACACACTTCCCCCACACCCTGTCAACTTGTTTCATAACATGTCCCGCCCCCACACTGAGCCTCTGTGTGTAAGTGTGTGTGTGTAAATTTTTGTACTATTGATTTGGCGATAACACACACACTGCGGTCTGTTTCTTTGTCAAGTGGATCAGTCAACTAAAGAAGTAAAAAAAAAAATGTCGCTGTTCGATGCTGATTAAGTGAAATTAACCCCCGGATCGAAGTCTCCGCCTTATTTCCCGTAGCTGGACTGATTTCTTTGTTTGATTCCTATCATGTTTAGTTCCAGGATAGTATTACCACGGATTAACCTGGGTTAGGGCGTCATGGCTTGTGTAGGTAACATTATAAGGTAAGGGTTAGGGTTTCTAATCTATTTATAGGTCGATATCCCTAAACTAGAAGTGTATATGTCGTATGTGTATTAATTTGACTGTCTCACTTGACTTAACAATTTTATTATACATTAGAAATGTTTTCAACTTTTTTTTAAATTAGAAAACGTACCTTCTAAGTAATGATTTACTGAATATACGATATATATATATATATATATATATATATATATATATATATATATATATATATATATATATATATAACTGATGGACAAAGAGATAATTCTTTGTTAAACTATACACAATTTAAAAAGGCCAGATTGCGTATCTTTTATTATTTTCAAACTTGTTACTCTAATTAATTTACGAGTATGCCAGTAAACAGATGCACAAATAAAATTTCTTTATGGCATATTTTATTCTTATCTTGACATACACTGTACGTGGACTGTACCGTGTTCAGAAGTCAACAGTCGTCTTCTGTATACAGTTATAGTGATTCACACGGAAGTCATCCAATGTATATTTAACTTTCTCCAATGTGTTAACCGGAATACTTTGGTCCCAATAGGCAAATGGATCATTTACACTCGTTTACATTCACTTCCATATAAGTTACAGGAGAAACTTCTTTCCTTTGATACACCATTTATTTTTAGATGCAGTCTTTATCTATAATATTTCCAAATCATGCAAAGATTTCCATTTTTTTAATATGTGAATCTAGAAGTGTTTTTAAAATACTTAAGTTATAATCTGGAATGATTTCATTATTTTTGTAATGAGAGTTTAGAATGAGTCAGCCATAATGTGGATCAGTGTGTACTTTGCTGACTGAATGGTTTTAAGTTACACCAACCCTGTCCCATCTGACTTTCACCAGTAGTCCTAGATCGAAGTGTATTGAGTGGCGCAGGGACCACGGTGTGTGTTGATTGATTGATAGACTGGCAGACAAATTGGTAGATTAATTGACAAACAGACAGATAGATTGGTAATTGATATACATACATACAGATAGACTGATTGATAGATTGGTTGGTGGGGTGATTATTATATGAGCGGATAAAATGCCAGATTGATATAGTTATATATAGATATAGTTAGATACGTCAGACAGACAGACAGATTGATAGACAGACAGATAGATAGACAGACATACTTACAGACATTTAGTCCACCTGTCACCTGTATATTAACCCTGCAGCGAACTGTTGACCTACCTACACACACCTACACTGAGACTGACTAATAATATTTGTTCACTGGACATTTCTCTGGTTAGTGCAAGACCATTTTTCTTAATTCATGCAAGTATTTGTCAGTATAAACAAACAAACAAAAAAAAAACTTAAAATATTCTTTTTAATATTTTGTATAAAAGTCATCTATAATTAAAAACTATGCTTTCAAAGAAATTAAAACTAATCAGTAAAAAGAAACGATAACTTTTAAATGTCGTATTCAATTCTATATGTTGTTGTGGTCTAGTTTAAATGTCGTATTCAATTCTATATGTTGTTGTGGTCTAGTTTAAATGTCGTATTCAATTCTATATGTTGTTGTGGTCTAGTTTAAATGTCGTATTCAATTCTATATGTTGTTGTGGTCTAGTTTAAATGTCGTATTCAATTCTATATGTTGTTGTGGTCTAGTTTAAATGTCGTATTCAATTCTATATGTTGTTGTGGTCTAGTTTAAATGTCGTATTCAATTCTATATGTTGTTGTGGTCTAGTTTAAATGTCGTATTCAATTCTATATGTTGTTGTGGTCTAGTTTAAATGTCGTATTCAATTCTATAGGTTGTTGTGGTCTAGTTTAAATGTCGTATTCAATTCTATATGTTGTTGTGGTCTAGTTTAAATGTCGTATTCAATTCTATAGGTTGTCGTGGTCTAGTTTAAATGTCGTATTCAATTCTATAGGTTGTTGTGGTCTAGTTTAAATGTCGTATTCAATTCTATAGGTTGTTGTGGTCTAGTGTGTCTACCAGGATTGACTGCTCAGTGGTTGCCGAGTGACTTGTAGAATGAACTCATCCACTAGCTATGCTGGTCATAATGACCCAGGTTCTGCTGTTCCAACAGGTGCGTGAATGAACTATAAGTAGAGATTGCACACTTTGACATGTGCGCATTATCTATTCATAAGGAAATCCTCATAGGTTTTGAAAGGAAGTGTTTAAAATACTTAGGAAAATATGACAGAGTGGTCATCATCTTTTGAAATACATCCATCCTCGATTTACCTTTAACTAAAAACGTGGATTCTATTGCGGACTTACTGACCAAAGGTCAACTGGTTTTTTTTCTTATTATTTTTAATTAATTTTTTTCAGAATAACAGTTATTTTAATAGATATCGAATAGTTTTTTTTTTTTATCATTTTCACGGAAAATTTTGTTGTTGTTGAAAGTAATTAATTTCTAACTATTTACTAATTGTGCACGTATTAAATGTGTATTTATTATTTGTTATGAGTGTAACAGTTATTTTGCTGTCTGTTTAGTTAGTTTGATTATATGCAGTAGTTTTCAAATATATTTTTAGCTTACGATACTCACACACATATATATATATATATATATATATATATATATATATATATATATATATATGTGTGTGTGTGTATGTATGTATGTATGGCGGCTATGAATAAAATCTTATATACTGTGTTGTTATTGTAGTGTTTAACTTTGTTGACTTTGTTTTAAATTAACTGTGTGGTTATCTCCACCTGTTTGAAATGATAATGCATGTCATTGATCCTCCCCTTGTGTGTAAATTTAACTTACGTTTACGGTTTGTGTGTGTGTGTGTGTGTGTGTATCAGGGACGAGGCGTGAGTGTTGCCGGTCTAACTCTTAGAGAAAAATGTATTAATGATTTTATGCTATATACAAAGCACAAACGAACATAGATCTGTATATTTGTATAAAGTATTGGATTAACGACGTACACAATTTATATATAACTGGTGTTATAAATATTTAAAACTTGTTGTCATTTTATTATGAATGTTTATGCCAACTATATTCAATAAACACAGGACCATTTTATAGCTATATAATATAAATATATATATATATAAATATGTACATTTGTAATTGTCAATATCTTTCTCCATAATTTCCTTATGAGTATGTTGCACGTATTTGCAATAAATATGTGTCTATTTAACTTTTCTCTAAGTATTACATCTTTATATCTATCCATTTATTACTTGTGATTGTTATATCCATACATATATTTACTGCATACGGTGTGAGCACGCATCTGTTCATGACAAGTGTCCATATGTGTGTGTTTTGAACGTTTCCTCTTCCGTCCACAGCCACAACGGCCCTTGCTGTGTCCATCCTGTGTCTGGTCTTTTGTGTGGTCATCCTGTTAGTGTCATGTATAAAATACAAGAAAATTTTAGCCCAACAGGAGGCTGAGATCCAAGGTACCTTGACCAATACAATACTCTATGTGGTAACTACAGACACAATGCTGGACACACCAACAGTATACTGTACTCATAATAAATGCGTAGCCTGTCTCGCCTAGTCGTAAGGGGGGGGGGCACGTTATTATGGGGGGCCACCCACAACTAAAAGGGGGGGATGGGGGGAATTAGTTGGGTTCTTTATTTTGTTCTGTTTACATTTTCTAAAAGAAATCTTTTGGGCGCGTTTCACATTCTTACAGGCCTACATTGTTGATAACCAGACCAGCTTCAAATGTAGCATTTGTCTAGTGATTCCGGGCTAAAATTTACCTTAGAGTTTTGGTTGGGCGGGGGGGGGGGAGGAGGGGGGTTGGTTACAGAGGGCCCTAAAATGTATATTTGCCAAAGGCCCTAAATCCGTGCAATAAAAATAAACACTAAAACCCACTTTATTTTGATACTACTCTATGTATCATCAGTTTTCACAACACATTGTAGATCATTTCCTCCTCACTTCGCTACCAGCTCTGTGAACGAATCACTTGTACTTTGTTGTTTTTTTTTTAAATTAAACAATAATCCCTCGTTTATGTATATCACAACTTTCACAACTAAACAACAATCTGCTACTGTTAAAACTTGAATGTATCAAGCTACATGGACAAACCAGAAAATGAATTTCATTCAGATGAATGTACTTTTTTGAATGTCAGTTTTGAAATTCTGAACTATGACCTTTACTAGCCCTTCTTTTGAGTATGTATTTTGTAAGCTAATACACATGCAGGCATTTTATTTGGGGGTGTTAGCTCAGTGGTTCTCAAAGCTGTGAGACTCGCTGTCCATCTGTAAAGAACGAATAAACAAAACAACAAATGATCACCATCTAGTGATTATTAAAAATTTTGTCGACCACTTTAAATCATTCAATGACCCACCAAAGGTCGAGATCCATAACTTTAGAACCACAACTTTATATTGATTCATAAAGGTCCAAGTGTCTGGAAATGTATTTCATGCAAGAAGTATATTTTGTCTAAATTGAGTTAAGTCCTGACAAATTGGATATTGAACAAAAATAAACACAGGGCCGGCTTTTACACGTGGGCTCGTCCAGTCATTTGTCCGAGGGTCCAAAGAATGTTTGGGGCATTGACCATAAATTGGTTTATTCATTTTGGAGTAGTTGTGGTACCAGCCCGTCACCGTTTGATATTTTACTGTGTAACTGCAAGGAAATCAACTAAGTATGGGAGGGGGGGTGTTTTTTGTTGTTTCAGAGTTGAGAAGAGTGACCAATGATCAGGAGTACTATGTTGACCACGTGTCTAGGAAATTGACCATGGACATGGACAGAGTGAACGAGACATTGGGCAAACTGATGAAACCGGATGACTTCATAGGTCAGGGATAAAATGTATTCACATCTATCTATCTATCTATCTATCTATCTATCTATCTATCTATCTATCTATCTATCTATCTATCTATCTATCCATCCATCTATCTAACTATCTATCCATCTATCTAACTATCTATCCATCTATCTATCTATCCATCTATCTATCTATCTATCTATCTATCTATCTATCTATCTATCTATCTATCTATCTATCTATCTATCTATCTATCTAACTATCTATCCATCTATCTATCTGTCTAAATATATATATATGTATGTATGTATTTATTTAGATGTATAGATGTATGTGTATGTTTGTATGTGCGTACGTGTGTTCATGCGATGGTGTTTATGCACGTGTTTCTGTGGAAATGAGTCGACTGGTTAAAAAACAACTTTCAGTGCACATTGCGCAAGTGTAAAGCCATACACCGTTTCCCACCGATAGAATCATTGATAAAGAGTCTTACTCTTAGTGTGTTTGTCAATTCACTGCATCCAAAGCCCCTTTTTATTAATAGCCAAACGTTTATGGCCACCACTCCCTATGGGCTTGCCCTCTGCCCCGGATTGGGGCTTTTATTTTGCCTTTACCTTAACTATGTAACATGACCACAGTTAATGTGTTCAGAAAGGTGTCTGTTGTCTGAGATAACTATTAGGGGCACTAGTTTGGAAAGGGGCTACCTTGACTGCGTATTTTCTCCTCGGGGCCCCCTAAACAAAATTTTGCCTAAGGCACCGAAATGCTCATATGCATACTGACCCCAACAAATGTTCTCTTGCTTTGGGCCCCCGATTAAGGTATTTTATAAAGCCCCCAAATGTTACTCTGCCAAGGCTCGCTTTTGGTTTTATCAATAGAAAGCTGGCACTGAATATTAAAACATTAGCCTAACTTTAGGCTTGTAACGGAGATTATGAATGTACTGTTTTGTTCACAGAACTGAAAGCTAAAACTAAATGTACTGTTTTGTTCACAGAACTGAAAGCTAAAACTAAATGTACTGTTTTGTTCACAGAACTGAAAGCTAAAACTAAATGTACTGTTTTGTTCACAGAACTGAAAGCTAAAACTAAATGTACTGTTTTGTTCACAGAACTGAAAGCTAAAACTAAATGTACTGTTTTGTTCACAGAACTGAAAGCTAAAACTAAATGTACTGTTTTGTTCACAGAACTGAAAGCTAAAACTAAATTTACTGTTTTGTTCACAGAACTGAAAGCTAAAACTAAATTTACTGTTTTGTTCACAGAACTGAAAGCTAAAACAGAGCACCAGGAAGAACTTTTAACTGACGTTCGGAGCAGGGTGAGTGAAGAGATGAACGCAGACATATTCCTGCTCACCATGAAGATGAAGACAGTGGAAGACAGGCTCTTGACTCTGGAGAAAAACATGGAAGTATTTCAGTCACAGCCCTGTGAGTCTCACTTCGATATCTCATTTGATTCTAGCAAATTGGGTGATAACATCAACATATTTGTTATTTCTTAGTAGTGTTGGTGTCACAACTTTGTGATATTATATGCTCGATATTGTCACAACTTTAAAGTTACATAAATTTAGTAATGTAATATCTTACCGGAATTCCATATCTGTGGCTTCATATCATTTAAAACTGGGTGGACTTGTGAGACTAAACTTTCACAAGGACCTGGAAAAATTCCATGGGACTCACCGAGAGATGGAACCCAGGACTGTCAGGTCGGCAGTCGAGCAACTTCACCACTCGGCCATCCGTCCGAGAGCAAGTAATGGGTCAATGGGTCAAATGGGTCGCAAAATTGGATGGGTCACATGGGTCAATGTTCCCTGACCCACGACCCATCCTTAGTCTCCGCCCGACCCTAAAAAAAAACCCGTCGTCGCGCGATGTTTTTTTTTTATTTCAAAATGGTTTCTATGGCGATGGCAGCCATCTTGAAAATAACAGCATTCAATGGGTCATGGGTCATGATGGGTCTGGGTCAAGAACTTGATGGGTCATATGGGTCATGATCAGTGACCCATTACTTGCTCTGATCCGTCCCCTACACACTTAATACATTATTAGAAATAGTTAGAATGACGAAGAAAAGAATAATAAGATAAAATCGGAAAATGGCAAAATTTTACACCTTCATAGCTGATAAGACATTTCATGCTGTCGTGAAAATAGACTCATGATGTACTAAAGATTAGTGACCGTGTGTATGATCAATATTGTTTACTATTTATACAGTAGCACACAGTCGTTCTTGCGGAAAGGTAAACCAAGAACCGGCTTAGGGGTAGCTACAAAAGGAACCCAAACAGTAACTCCTATAGTATTGATGCTAAGAGGGCCCGGACTGGTACATTTGCCAGGGGCCTACAACATATGTGGAAGTCTCTTCCTAGGGCCTACAACATATGTGGGAGTCTCTTCCTAGAGCCTACAACATATGTGGAAGTCTTTTCCTAGGGCCTACAACATATGTGGAAGTCTCTGCCTAGACTCCAGGCATCTGTGAAAGTCTTTCCCTAGGGCCCCGAAATATCTTTGAAAGTCTCTTCATAGGGCCCCAAACATCTGATAAAGTCTTGCCTAGGACCACCAAACATCTGTGAAAGTCTCTGTCTTGAACCCAAAACATCTGTTAGTAAAATGTTATTGTAAACTCACAGTGTGAAGTGTCTGTAAAATTGTAATCTTAAGACTAGTGAACATAATTGGAATGTGTCTCGGGTTTCCATGAAACATTGACTGACGCGCATTTCTTTCTGACACTCGAGAAAGTGATGGCGAGTCTGATCAGAGACGATAAGTGGTTTTGGAACTCATGATAAACGTAAGAATGATTTCACAAATACATTTACGAGATGATATTGTCGGTCAATATTTAATATCTGGAAAAAAAAAACGATTGGTGTTACTGACTTTGAAAATGTAAGGTAGATAAGTCAATATAAAACAAGGTTTGGAGAGTTACACCCCTTGTTTGCTTCACGTTTGTTATCAATATTAAAATTTTTAGTAACGTAGCTTAACGGCAGTAGCTTCTTTAGGAGGGGAGGGTGATAGCCCCCGCACCTTATGTATGCCTAAAGCTTTTTATTTTTGTATTTGTTACCTAACTTTAACAAAACTCAAGGCGCCACATACGACATAGGCCCCCCACGAATGACACTCACCCTAGCCTAAAGCCCCGTGTACGGGCAGTCATATCCTTTAGGCAAAGTCTACCGTGTTTAGGGCCCACTAAACATCAAGGAGTTTAAAAATACGAGTGTACCGTAATCATTCTCAATCGTGGGGACCTCATAGCTTTACTCATAGGTGCTCGTGACACGGTCGTAAGACAACCCTTGCCTATACGTTGGATAGCAACACAATATATATAATACAGGTAGCTTGAACTACTCAGAAAGCTATGTATGGTGTTAAATTTGCGTGCAATTCAACACTCAGGAAATGTGCATTTCATACAGGGTTATTGAAGGAAAACATATTACCAGTCTTGGCTGTGTATTGCAAATAAAGTACGTGAAAAACACGATATATAAATACAGAGCCGGGTTTACAATTTTAGGGGCCCTAGGCCTACGAAAATTTGAAGCCCCATTTTGAAAAATAAAAATATTGCTAATTTTTTTTTTATTTTTGTATACTAGTCAACATTTTTTTTTATTTCACGGAGCTCCTAGGCCACGGCCTAGCAGGCCTATCGGTAAATCTGGCCCTGTATATATATTAGTATATACATACATATATATAGGCTACGTTTTTATTGAAAAGTACTAACAAGTAACTAAATAATCATCAGAATTATACACAAATCATGTAGGGGCCTACATATTATTTTTCTCAGTTTTTTGTCTTGCAATTTGTCAATGAATGTGGCTTAATGATAGATCACCTCAAGTAAACCTTGTTTAAATTACCTGTCTATAGAGTTGGATGACACACCAAGTCCAGAAAATTTTGATGTTATAATTTTGTCATTTCATAAATACCGGAGAGACATCTATATTTCTATTATTCAGCAGTATCTAATATTAATAAGTGTACTTTTTTTTTAAAAAAAAAGCCTTTTTTTATATTTTTAATTTTACACATTTTGTTGTCAGAAGTATTTCACTTACTTTTTCTATCTTTTTAGTTAGCATTCATAGGAGTATACAGATTATCTGCACAGTAACACCAGGATCATTTTTCTACCAACCTCGAACTACATTCAAAATATTGAACTGGACACTCAGAGACATTGAATTATTTGTAGATGATCACTTTTGTAGAATTATATAATTGGAACAAAAAATGCAGAAAAAATATTGTGCCATTCAGCAACTGTCTAATATCATGCAGATGATAAGTTTATTAGCCTTGCAAACTATTTCGAATACTTTAGTACTTTGGACACTAAATATATATATATAATATAAAAAATGAATATTAATTTTTTTGTTTAGAAAAGAAAAAGCTTTTACTAAAAATAAACAAAAATCTTTAATTAATACAAACATTTATAGAAGTAGACCCAAAAAAGATAGTGTGAGACAGTTTGTAAACATCTCTGTAATTAGTAAGTCTTACAGCTCTATTAATAAAGTAATACAAGTAATCTATCATTATGCTAGCACTACATTCTGTTTTATTAACTGCAAGACGTAAATGATGTATAGATGTACCGGCAATCATTTCTTAGTCCAAATCATAGAATAACATTTTTTAGACTGATATTGCAAAGCATTTTTCAGTTACACTGCAAAGAACAATTCATTTGATGAATTGTTTGCCTTTAGAATCTGCGTAGGCAGTCTTTTAGTAAAGTTTGGATACTCTAATAAAAATGTATCTAAGCTTTTGAGATGTAATAAAGACCATAACTCCAAAAGTGTAAGAGTTATACTTGTGTTATTTAACACCATGATAGGTCAGTATAAAACAAAGACACTTTTATTTCCAAAGTTTAAATAAATTGCATACATACATACCTTAAATAAAACATCTGGTTCATTGATTTTAAACCTTTAACTCAAAGGGAGATGTATTACCTTTAACTGACTCTCAGTAAGTTCATAACAGGACGTAAAAATAAATTTCTATGCACAATAACTTTAAATATACAATAAAGCCTTTAATGAATTTTAATTACCAACATTTAAACTCTACTATCAAGTATGGTATCATTTAAAAGCCTTTTCCCTATCTTACAGTAATATAACAATTTGGATATGAAGCTTTTGTAAAGTGAAGCACATCAGTAAATTGTAAATAATATGGAAATCACTTTCTTTCAACTTAACTCGGATTTCCCCAATAGTAGTAAAATGGAATTAAATGCAGCAACGAATTAATAACTTAATGGCCATACTTATCACATTATCAAACAATTTAAATTATCAATTTTCTTGACATTAAAAAAAAATGGATTTAAAATCCCCAATACACTGAAAAATCAATTATAATATGAAATATCTATTATACAAGATTTTAGTTGAACTATAATATATCCTTCAGAACAATTTTTTGTCTACAGACTAAAAATTTAGAGAACTATGTATCAACAGATTGGATAATTATTTCTTGGTATATTTCAGCCGAAATTTCCTTGAATATATTTAAAAACGTTCTTATTGCTACCATTTTAAGTTACATGTTACAGAATACTAGTACATGGATTTAGAATAAATTATAAGTATAATTGCAGCTATATCTCTTCATAGAACAAAAATAAAACTTAGTAAATGTGGATGGTAAAAGAGGTAATCTATTCAACATTCAATGATGCTTTCCTATAGTTTAGGTGGGTAACAAGAAGTTATGGGGAGGGTGTCACAAAAACACTGATTGGGTTCTAACATGGTAACATTTTACTCAATCATTCAGGAATCACGTTTAGCGAAGTAATCAAGTCATCCTACCCATCAGGAAAAAGGTCCCAGTAATTAATACTGTTAATACCTTAAAGAACTTACCACATTTTGTAATTCGTTCATGATTGTCTACAATGATCACAAGTATGTGAAATGTAGTTGGTATTAATACTTTTAAATGAAAAAAAAATCAAAATCAACAATGATGATTTAAGTGAAATACAGAGATTTATTTGGTTCCATGAACTTCCATCAAATTAAAACAATTTCCCAGGAAACATTACACAGAATATAATCTGGCAGTCAGTGAACTCTTAACCCCAGTGTTCAGTTTCACCTCCCCAGCTGGGAGTATCCACAGGAGCAGATGTGGCAACAGGCTCAGCAGCCCAGTCATCCTGTTTAATAACACCCCAACTATCCTCGGTAGCAGGTGGGAATGTAGCCGGGGCCAGTGGCACGTTGGGGACACTGATGGCCTCATTGGCCCAGTCTCCTACATCTTGAGCACCAACTATACCTGTTCAAAAGAAATATACTTCAAATACTAGCATCTAAAGAAATAGTTATAATGTGGCACACTTAGCACAAATACAACTGAAATAAAACATTCATTCCTTTTCTTTATTGGAATATATAGGTCATTTACATAATAATCCAAAATCTAACAACATGACAATGGCTCTGCAATGCCAGAGAAAGGATGACCACCCAAAGACCACTTGGAGAAGGTCTTGCGAACAAGAGATGAAAAGTTGCAACTAATCATGGGGAGAAATGGAAAAGACCCCCCCTCCCCAAAGAGTGCATTGCTCTGCAAGGAGTTCAAACAATAATTTATTCAAGAAAGGGAAGGTAAAAACCTGATCATCATACTATTAAAGTATCTGATAACATTACAATATAAAAGGCAATATAAACAGCACTAGTGTCATGGTCAACACTTTACATAAGAAAAATTAATTTCCACACACTGGGTTTATTACTCTAGAAATTTTATGCAAAAGCAGATATCAAGAAAATTGGAGAGAAAAAAGATTTAAGTGCTGTAATTCCCCCCAGATGCTTGCAAAAAATTGTCATTTTTTAATTCAAGATGGATACTATAAACAGTACATAGAATTAAAAAAAAAAATCTTGTTCTGCCAAAAATATCTGCCATATGTTAATTATGTTTCATTGCATGCAAATGTTTTGTTTTTGTGACACAGCACATCAAAATGTGCAAAAATGAAGCAGAAAACTAGAATTGATACCAAGTGTTTTATGCTACAGGACCACAGAACACTCTTAAAAATGTAACAAAAATTACCAGCTTCAGGATTCCAGTCTGCAGCAGGAACTGGGGCATCTTCTTTAGCTCTCTCCAAAGCTTCTTTTTCTTCTTTCTCCACCTCTTCAGGATCACGGTAGAAGAAGAGATCCGGCATTATCTCCCAGCCATGGTCACGTGAGATTGTTCCACGCAGACGAAGAACCTCACGAGCAAGCAACCACCACATCAAACCAATAGATTGGGGGCCCTTGAAATAAAGGGACATTTTGTATAAATAGAACACTGAAGGAACAGATAATTCATATATGCGACTAAAAAGAGTGGATAATTACTTATTTGACTTACCTTGTTGTTGCATGGGATGGAAATATCAACATGCAACAGAGGTGAGTCAGTGTTGCAAAAAGCAATTACAGGGATGTTGACGTAAGAAGCTTCTGTAACTGGCTGGTGATCAATGCGTGGGTCTGTGACGACCAACAAGCGAGGTTCACGGAAAGCAGCCTGGATATAGTTAAATTGTGTAGAAAATAATTCTTACATCACGCTTCAATGCAAAATAATAAACTACATATTTATATAATTATTTTTACCTGAATCTGATTGGTAAATGTACCAGGAGTAAAACGTCCAGCAATTGGTGTAGAACCAGTTGAAGTGGCAAATTTGAGCACTGCTCTCTGACCATATGGGCGAGCAGAAATTACGCAAATATCAGCTGGATTTTCAATAGCAGCGATGGCGCGGGCTGCTAGCAAAAGTTTCTCCCAGGTTTTCTTCAAGTTGATAATGTAGATTCCTGTTTTAAAAAAATCAATGTGCAATATAAGTATTCAACATAAACAATCAATAGTAATAAAATTAAAAGACATATTCTAATAAAAATTTGGAGAGAGAGCAAAGTACCTTCAGGCTTTCTCTTGAAAACATACTGCAACATTTGAAAGTCAACATTGGTAGAGCCGAGATGTACTCCAGCTGCTAAAAATTTAAGCATGTCTTCCTCTTTGAGGCTGAGTACTTCAAGTCCTCCGGACATCTTCAAGTGTTTTTAAGGGTAACGACAACCTATAAAAAAAGAGCAATATTTGTATTAAATAGTATATACATTAAAATAGATTTTTTAAACAATGGTACTATCAGTTTTAAAGATATAAAATTTAGCAAGTATAACTTTATTTTAGTAAAAAATGATTATTGCTTGATATTAAATAACCTCATCTTTTTTTTAAATCTAGATTTCTAGATATTTTAAAATAAAAAATTTATGCTTAGGTGTGTAATGCTATTTGTAGAAGTAATAGTTGTTTGTATTTCTGTTAGTGTAAGATAATTTTTCTCATTTTTTGTAATGATTTTTTGTAAAGACACTCCCATTTATTTCTATCATTTAAGAACTTGAAAAAAGAATAAAAATGATTGGTTTTTAAAAACTGCCATAATAAAATATAAAGATTTTGGCACATCAACCTCAGAAAATTTAAGTCATAATCCTCTGTCATATTTGGTGACATGTCACGGCAGCAGAAACAAAAAAAAAAATACTTTAACACAATCTACCTTACTGCTGATAAGCTACTCAAAACAATTTTTTCCAAAGCGCTAATCTACAGCTCATGTTTAACATAGTAACTTTACCATGCACTATAAAAATGTAATAATAATGCGAAGTAAGATAGGCATTATTAACACTTGGGTTATTCGGCTAATTAATTCTGTGATAGTTCTTTACGATCTTTTAAACGATAATCAGCCTAATCTTCTCAACTTGAAAAGTTAGCAGAGCTGCTCAGAAATAATTTGATTATCTAGTATTATATACAGATTAAGAGCTTTATTTAATTTGGAATCAGGGTGAGATTTTGGGCGATGAAAACAGCACATGTGATAATTGGGATAACGCTATCAAAGATTCTTATTTGACATAACACACAATTTTTCGTTCCTTTGCTTCTTTTTTTAGAATTTAACTTATTCATATAAAGAAGATTTTGTTAAAAAATCTACATAAGATATTGTTTTGTTTTGAAAATTAAATTAACTGATCACTTATTTCTTTATAAGGAATTAAAAAAATGACACCTTCAAAAGCAGATGGGAAGCAGCATATGAAATTATATGTGAAATCTGGTAGATTAAGTGTTAAATGCATTATAATTTATATATATATAAAAAAGTTGAAAAATCTGAACCTTCTATCTTTAATATTACTCAAGATGTGCAGGTATGAAGTTAAAATCTTGTGTTACTTGTTTTATTCAGATTTTTTTTTAATTTCTTTTTTAATTTCAAAATTTAACTAGCCTAATTAAGTGCAATATTTTAAAAGAGTTATACATTGAGAATGTGCATACATTTATATTTCTATAAAATTTAGTGCTTCTAACTGGAATAGTTTTTAAGTTATAATGTATAACATCTTTAATTTTGGTGAACGCTGTGGCTAAGGTTACGTCTGGCGTTATACGTATTTTTTTTCCGGGTACCAGCCATAAATATTGCTCCACACCCTAACCCTATCCTTAACCCTAATATAATGGCTGGTACCCGAAAAAAAAATACGGATTACGCCCTATTCCTAAACCTAATATAATGGTGCTGGCCGTAACCGGTGAAAAATGCCATTTGACATTAAAAAATCATCTTTAAAATAAAAATGAAATGAATTACGAAATAATGCTAAATTTACTGAGGTCGGGAATGTTTTGGTCTAGTAACAAGTAGTAGCAAAGAACTTCGTAGTATTATCAAAACGTAAGCGATTTAAGCACACAGGTAAACAATGAAAACTCACGTGTACCTATCGAAAATAGGCAATGTGCAGTAATTTAAATATTATCATATGAATTAATATAAAGGACACTTAATCAGTATTCCGGTAGCAACCTTTAAAAACTCATTTTACTTATACTCATAATTTATGAATAATTTCACCTCTAAATAATAAAAAACATTTTAAAAAATCAATATAATTTGAGATACTGTACTTACACACGTTAGAAGCCAAATAGAGGCTGAAGCGAAAAGGATCGAGAGGAAATCGTTTCCGGTTAACTAAAACGAGAATTAAAAAACATGGATAAGATTTCTTAAACTAAATTCTTTAATTTTTTTTTAGTAAATGTAAAATGTCAGCTGCATTGTTCGTTGCGCTGTAATTAGTAAATATATTAAATAGTTGCATTGGAGGAAATAGTTCAGATATAACAATCTTCATTGCTTTCAGTGATTTTTTTTGTTATAGTTGTATGAACTATAGTTTATGTGTGGTAATAGTTTACCTTCATTCCGAAGTGTGTCTCAGTGCTATTGAGTTTGAGCAACCTGGTCAGTGAGTAAGAGTTACTCAGTGGCGTAGCTAAGGGGGGGGCGGGGGGGCGGACCGCCCCGGGTGACAGCCTATGAAGGGTGACACTATGTCACCTCCAACAAATAAAAAAGTGGCAGTTATAGCAATTTAAGTTGCATGACCATATTTATATTGAATATATTTATATACTAATAAGAACAATGTTTTTGCATCTTCTCATAGAGCCAAATGATACTTAGACTTATAAGCGAAAAATGTTGCCGATCTGAATTCGGGATTTCACTTGTATAAATACGTTTGCCATTCATTGGCTGAACTAAGGGGAAAAAACCACACATGAATATGTGTTATACTGATGTCGATGGTGAGACCGGTAACTTGGCGGTAACTATTTTTAACTGCCAACTTTCTCAGCAAAGAATTATTTACTTACATATTTTAAATATCCAGAATTATATAACAATTAAGAACATAATTTTATTATATTTCTGACTGAACAAAAAATAAAATTATTGATCTATTGCTATTTAGCATTTTAGATTGATCAAAATAATATATTTAGAACTGTCAATAAAATATGACAGTTTGGCAGCAATGCAGTAGACAAGCACGTTTAGCTTATGTCAGAATGTTTGTTTAGTCTCGTCACCTGTCATCCAACATCCCCCTTCCTGCACCCCTCCCCTGTACCTTTCCTTTTCCCGCGAGTCGTCGTGTTATTTTAGCGATAACACAATGGGAGTTAACTCTTTTTAATTACTGGTGCCTCTGCAACTTAAAAGATTTTTAGCGCATTTTCGAGAAAAAATGCGCTATTGTCCCCATTTTGTCTGTCTGTCATCACCCTAGATCTCAGCAATCAAAAGTCCTAGACCCATATGGTGTATATACTTTTTTTGTAGTCTTGTTTTAATTGTTAGAGCGCTCAGCATAGCGATAAAACGTTTTACTTTATTATTGTACATGTATGTGTTCTTTTAATACATTGGGTGTATTCGAATGTTGAAAAAAAAAACATAAGTTAAGTATGTTTAATTAAAATATTCTAGATGTAGCGAGATTGATTTTTTTTTGTCTTTTTTGTTTTAAATCTTCATGTTTAATTACCCAAATCTGCTTTTTTCTCCCGCTTTTTCATTTAATTTCTGAAATAAAAGTAAGATAAAATCACTATAGTAATTTAGTTTCATTAACTCTTGTAGCTTTTACGGGGTGATTTTTTTGAATGATACAATTAGTGAACATCTGCTAGGAATCTTGATTGACAGGTGCCATGGTTTAGAAACGATGGAACTTGTGTGACAGAGGGGTACGTCATCTAAAATGTAACTGGGTTGGGAAAGGGGGAAAAATTTAAAAAAAACCGCGTTAATAATAAGTGAGCATCTACTTTCTGGAGTACGATAATGCAGCAAGCATGGCTGAAATCCACGGTGGGGTGCAACAAAAAATCAAAGGCAATTTTTGTACCTTATTCCAATCATTCTTTGAACCTTTGTGGCAAACATTCGTTTGCTAACAATCCGTCGTGTGTAACGTTTTTTGGAAGTCTTGAGGCGCTGTACATGCTGATGCAGTGAAGCCAGTGATATAGAAGTTTAACAAGTTTGTGGAAGCCATTGAAGCTCTGTGTGATGTCGAAGAAAGCGTCGAGACAAGAGGAGCTGTGCACAATCTGTTACCAGCTATATGCGACTTTTCTTTTATTTCGTTCTTGTTTTTCTGGGGTGACGTTTTACAAGAAGTTGACTTAGCACAGAAGTACATGCAAACACCAGGTATTACTGTGGACATGGTTGCAACCAAACTCTCAAGGTCTTTTGGAAGTGCAGCGTACGAAGGTTGTTGACAATGCCGTCCAGCAGGCATTTGTGAAATTGTAGAACTTGATATCCTTACAGAGAAGAGAATCAATAGAAAGACAAGATTACCAGGAGAGGAAGCAAGAGATGCTTGATTGCCATTGCAGCAGGAGACTAAGAGAGCAATGTTAGAGTGTCTTGACCGTTTTCATATGGAGTTAGATACGAGAGGAAAGGCAGTGAATGACATTTTGCTGACTTTTTCTTCCGTTCAGCCAGACCATATTATTTGTGCCAACGACGAAGAAATACAGTCTTCTGTTACCAAGCTCACAGCCATGTATGATGAGCTGTCTGAAAAAGACCTTTGTCTAGAAATTCCATGTTTAAGGCGACACCTACAAGCAACCGAAATAAACTTGGAGGAAGCCAAGCACTGGACTGTACAGCAATTCCTACGGTTTGTCATCAAGTGGGAATTTGTTGAATCATTGCCATATCTTACGCTGACTCTAAGATTCTTTCCGGCAATATGTGTTTATGTGGCATCGTGTGAAAGAAGTTTCTCGAAAATGAAACTTATAAAAAATTACCTCCGGTCAACCATAAGCCAGTCGAGATTGTCGGATATGGCTGTTCTGTCCATTGAACGCGCGCTTACAAGACAAAATAGATTTCGACGATGTCATTGACCTGTTTGCCACAATGAAAACAAGAAGACATTCCTGCTAGGACTATAATGTCGAAGGACATTCAGACATTCTTTTGGGCTGTGCATTCCGAGTTCTGCAGTTTGTATTTAGATGTTCTGAAAGTGAAATGTTGCGTTTTAAAAAATGTTTGGATTTGAACTATTTGTTTTGTGATATTGGATTTGGATTTTGTCTTGGATCATACATCTAAGCAGTAACGTACCGGTCAGTTGAGTAAAGTAGAGCCTAGAGGTAGAGTATATATGAAAGTTTAGCCACACCTAACCATTCAGCATAGGGTCCTGTGGGGTCACTGGGGTGACATTCGAACGGACCGCCCCGGGTGACGTTTACTCTAGCTACGCCACTGGAGTTACTACTTTTTTTTTAAATCAAATTAAATTAATTGAACCAAACCATTACATATTTTTTTTCAATCATTTCATTGTTGTTAACTATGTCGTTATGCATGTGTTTATGTGCGTAGATCATTGGGTAAATGTTGGTTTACAATGGTAGGCCTATTTGTAATTGTAGAGTACCGGGTAAGGATGAGTAATAGTGTACTTCATTTACTAATAAAAAAAAAATACCCTGAGTACTCTTCTTTTTTTTAATCATACGGTCATTTACCAGACGCTAATTAAATAGCTACTTCACTGTGCACAGCCTAACTAACTAGTTAAGCACGGCAGCCCTGTGAAGATAGCCTCCATCGTTTAACAAAGTAACATTATACCTCCGATTAAATTGACACTTTTACCAGCATTTTTTTGTGTGAAAAATTTATCGATTGGATTCGATTAGCGTATACTCTTGGCTCAATATGATCCATGTAGAATAATTCAACGGCCATCCTGTAATTTAAAGCCTGCATCCTGATGAGGTAGCCACCAATGTGGTGGTGTGTGGTAGAACATTATGGTGCTTTCCACCAGTGGATCGTTTAAGATGATTTGTCCTAGAGAACGGTCGGCCACCGGTAAACTGCGACAATGTAACATTTTGAATTTAGTGGTCCATGACATCGGAAAAGCTGTCGACCCCCCCCCCCCCTGAACCCATGAAATATCCATTAACGTGCCGGGGGGGTGATTTAATTCTGATCACATCCGCCCACCCATCGCTAAATCATTTATAGCACATGGGTGGTGGCCGAGTGGTTGAATGTCGATCTGAGAGTCCTGAGCTCGATCCTCTGTTTTAAATGGGTTACCTGACTTAAGTTGGGGAAGTAAAGGCGCTGTGCTAATTCTAACCCTATAACCCCAACCCCCTTTATGTGACGAGGTTACAGAAATCTGCCTCGGTGGCCCCTTTATGTGACGAGGTTACAGAAATCTGCCTCGGTGGGCCCCCCTTTAATGCTAAATGAACTTTACTACGACTACTATTTGGTAGCTCATTACCGTATTCGACGGGGGGGGGGGGCCACTGATGGCTGCAGCGCTCTTTAATTGAAGTCGTCATCTCAGGGGCGTAACTAGTCATGGGCAGAGTGGGGTGCCCACACCCAGACCCGCCGAGGGGTGGGGGACAAATGCCCAGGGGCCCCGAGAGTTTTTAGAGGCCCGGACTGAGCTGACCAATCAACTTTTGAAAATATTATTATCAGTACAGGGGCCCGAAATTTCTGTCGGTGGGCCTGCCCACACCGAGCGGTACTTACTTTACCACGAGCAAAAAGTGCCGTTTCATTTTTTTGGCGCGTCATCTGTAGAATCTGCTCCCAGGCACTAATAACAGCAGCTAAGCTAACAGGTGTCGTCATTGCGAAGTTGCTGTTGTTTTTTATTATTTATCGATGTCCAGTTAATTATTATGTCATACCATGATTGTATTGTATGACTTGGTGTTTACGTTCTTTGTTATGACAATGTTGCAGAACGCAATCAGTTTCTTCCCTACGCATACAGAACATTGCAGCCCTTACGGATAAGCAAAATAAAGCTCCTGCCTATGACCCCCCCCCCCCAGCCCCGTAGCGTAAAAAATTCTACAGGAGGGGCCAGACATTCTTACAGCAGGGGCCAGGCAATAGCAGGGGGGGCAGGTAATACATTTTACTAAGTAGAACAAATAAGCAGGGGGGTAGTGTTGTTTTAGTCCCAGGTCCTATTTTAGTTTCAGTTTTTATTTCGTTTTTTCTGTAATAATTTTAGTTTTAGTCTAGTTTTAGTTTTAGGCCCAATTTTAGTTTTCGTTTTAGTTTTCGTCGACTAAAACACCAGAGTTTTAGTTTTCGTCTGATTCATTTTAGTTTCACTTTTAGTTTTAGTCTTGTAAACACCAATTACAAATAACATCATTGTTCATGACCAATTGTTGAAACAGATTGAAGCATAATAATAGTAGTCACAGAGATGACAGCTCAATGTACTGAAACTGAGTCATTTCACTTCATTGTCACATTAAAAGTCACACTATCACATTGTTTTATGTGCCAATACCATTACTAAATTTTTGACTATGTTGTAGACTAGCAGACTTGCAGTGCATGTACAAAAAAACAACTAAAAACGTAATAACAATAAGAAACCGAAAACGTAAGTCAAAATTAAAACAAACGAGTTTATTCTAAGACCTAGAACTCTGAAATAACTAAACTAAGTAACAACAGTTTACTTGAAGAGTGAAGTAATTCTATTATTTTGATGACTTATATTCAGGGTTGTTAGTATCGAAGTATCGGTATCGGCCAATACAGTATCGGCGATACTTTTTTTAATATTGGTTGCTGTATTGCCGATCCTTTTTGTATCAAGTATTGATTTGTGTATCGCCGATACAATTTAAACAAAAAAATTTCGATACTCTATACCGATACTTTACTAGTGCCACTATTTGCAAAAAAACAATAGCGATTTTAATACATTGTCATCTACATAAATTCAATCCCTACTAGCAGCATCAACTCTACCAATATTAACGACAGCCACCTCTCCATCAATACACCACGGTCGGCGAGTTGAAGGAAAAATTTAGCTTTAATCTTCTTTTGAAGACTCTTTGCGCGCCGAGGTCTATAAATGTTATTCTTAGATTCTTTCATTCATTTACTTTCTTTCTGTCAACTATTTGTTCAATGTTTTAATGAACGACAGAAAAGAAAACTTAATTTTTTTATCCATCTGTCAGTTATACACACACACAACACACCCACACACACACACACATATATATATATATATTTATATATATATAAATGTATATACTGGAAGTGTTTATAGGTTATATAGTGATAAATTATATACCTTGCTGTATTCTTGTGTGTATGTTTGTTAATTGAGTTGTTAATTCACTTGTGCTTATTTATATTTATAAATTGTTTTTATTTATTAATTCATTTTTTTAGTATTTACTACATTTCATTAAAAATAATTAATTGAATGGTATTAAATTCTAAAACTGTATGTTTTAATTGAAATTGAAAACTTTGTAATAAAACAATATCATATAATTAACACATATTATATTATTAAATAATATGCCGAGTTCAACAAACAATACAATTTGGGTGGTTAAAAACAATTAATTGAATAGAAATACATGAACATCAACAAATTTTAAAAAAATACAGTGGATTCCGCTTTATTGGGACACCGCTTATGTGGGACATATCTCAAAGAAACCAAACCAAGAAGCCAATAGTAAATTTGTATGTTTAACTGGGACAGCCGCTTAATTGGGACAAAAAGCCTCGGTCCCGATGTGTCCCAATTAAGCAGAATCGACTGTATCTTGTAAAACGACACTCTTTGATCTAACCGCATGGCAATTTCAAACTTTCAAAGCAAAATTTATATCGTCGGCTGTCATTTTTCTTTTTTTTTTTTTATCTCTTGTTGTTCTTTCTTTCATGTGTCAACATTATACCGGAAAAGACGATAAATGGGGATTTTAGTTTTTATTTCGTTGGGGAGTTTTAGTTTCAGTTTTTATTAAGTCTTTTGTCTACGAGATTTAGTTTTCGTCTAGTTTTAGTCTTGCTGATAATTTTAGTTTTAGTTTTAGTTATCGTTGACGAAAAGTCAACATTTTCGTTAACGAAGGTTTTAGTTTTAGTTTTCGTCGACGAAAACAACACTACAGGGGGGCCAGAAAAAAACGCAGGGGGGGCGGCCCTCCTGGCTCCCCGCACGCTACGGGCCTGACCCCCCCTGTTAAAAAAGGGGGGGGGGTGGCTGTTAAGGCCTGGAGTCTGGTATGACAAGACGTAACTTTATACACACACCTGGTTCTGACAACATGCACCGCTACTAAGCCACCCATAAATGAGTAAGCAAAGGTCAGGGTTCAAAGTAGACAACACACGACATCGGTCTACGTTTGACTGTGGTTGTGCATGTCAGTGTGTCTACGGTGTTTAAATCATGGCAATGGCATGTGTACAAAATAACACGCGTATCTGCCTTTATTCTGTACACGCCGCATTCAATTTTTAAAAAAGGCGTTGAACAAACACATTTTTCCCCCAAACGTTCAGACATGGTCGCGTCGTAAAAGGTGGTGAACACAGACAACAGGGACAACCGCCTAGTTCATAGACAGGCTGTGCAACAAATAGACTTGACACACTATATTGTTATAGACAGACTATTCAAGTTTCGAATTTCTGTCCCCGCCCTTTATTCATTAAACACTCAGTATTTGTATTTCATAAAAGGTTGCTTCGTTTTTCATTGCAATATGCGGTGAGTGTCTTAGTCGGATGTTTTTTTTTATTGGATTGATTTCTGTTTAATTGGCTGATTACCGGTCAAGAGTGACCAAACTCTGAACGCCTACTACTGATGGTCAATGTTAACTTTTATCAATTAATGAGTTGTGATAAAACTGGCAGTGTGTGTGCTGTGGTATGCAACTGGTAGATTAGATAAATACAGAATACAATGATACAGCCATGTCCTGCTTTGGAGACTTGGGCAAAAAAAATTATCACTTGATTAAAAAAAGGCACAACGAGATCACTGGTTAGTATTAGTTGTAAAAATAGTACTAGTACTGTGAAATAGTGTACTTGCTTTGGTAGTATAGGTTTTGGTTGTAAACATAGCACTGGTACTGTGAAATAGTATACTTGCTTTGATAGTATAGGTGTTGGTTGTAAACATAGCACTAGTACTGTGAAATAGTGTACTTGCTTTGATAGTATGGGTGTTGGTTTTTAACATAGTACTCATTTGATAGTTGATTTTTTTTTCTCTTTTTTATCGTACACTGTGTGTGTCTAGGATAACAAAAGCAGAAAGCAATTATCTTTATTCCTGATCCGCGCAAATTGAGGAGAAAATAAGTAAGTTGTCGATTTTCTATTTAAAAAAAAATTATTTATTACCCTTTTAAACAGGGCACTGGCTAGAACATTTCAGTGGACCCTAAGTCTTGAGTCACCTCTTGTCTACTGAAATTACGTTTGGGGCTATTGTTGTCGAACATCATAAGCCCCCCACCCCCTCAATATGCATTTGCCAAGAGCCGACAATGTATCTTAGGCCAGATCTCCGTAATGTTCCTTTAGCTAGGACCTCCAGATGTACGGGTTGCACTCCCACCCCCTTCATTGGCTGGCTTTGCATGCTAATGTCTATATTCGCCTGCTCTTGTGTTATGTATTCTAATAACATGCTTACATTTTAATGAGGCAACGAGCACTTTATTGATTCTTTAACTTCAAAGAATTGAACCTGATAACAGATTTGTTTTGACTTCTAATTATTATAGTTAAGTCCTTTTAGCCCTAAAGGGCCATCAGGGGCAAATGACATGTAGGATACACCTGTTATTGTCACATTTACATATGAAGGGATTGTGTGGTTATCACAACGCAGAGCCGCCTTTACTTCCCCAACACAAGTCAGGTACCCATTTAATGGGTAGTGGACTCGGATCCGACAATCTACACCACTAAGCCACCCGGCCCACCATAATTATTATAGACTTAATAATTATTACAATTTTTATAGGCAAACTAAAACATCAATTCTATATAATGCTGTATGTGTTAATGCAATGTTCAGCGCTAAAATTATTATTTTTAAATTTACACTTAAACACTCAGTGCTTATTTTCACCAGGTTTCAAGTCATGCGCTAAAAATAGCACAGCGAAATAAGTCACATGATGAAACGAAATGTGTTGTTTATATAACACCGCCCCCCGTCACATGACCTACAACGCTATTTTAGTGAATGTGGTTATTTCACGTTGTCGGTCTGTTCGATAGATGTGCTTCATAATGGATAACAAGTTGATACAATTAGGGAATATCACATTGTAGTCAATAGACCCGCTAGTGTTTTCAGTATTTTGGTCTGCATCAATTATCTGTGCTTAGCACCAAGTAATTCTCCGCTTCAGAGCTGGGTTTTTTTTTCTACGTATATATCGGACAGGCAGTTTTGTTATTAAAGTTTCATCGTAATGCTTATCATAAAAAAAGACAAAGTTTTGTGCACAATTTATTTGTTTGTCATTATTCTTGACTATAACTCACTTCAACAAGATATTGGGCTGCAATATAGTTTTAATATTTTCTTGTACATTCAGTTTGCATGACGAGAAGTTAAATTGTACTGTACAGCCACTAGCTGAGTATTGTTTAATTCATTTTAACTGCGTGTACTTTGGTATTGTTTATTTCACTTTAAGATAACATCTACGATATATGATGTCTACTCGGTAGCTACGAGTTGAGCTCCTCTTTTATAGAGTGATGATCAAGGGGTGGGCAAACGTTGAGCCGCGGGGCAAAGTACGGGCCCCTGGGCTGCTCGAACAAGCCCCGCGCGTATAATATTATGTCCATCTAAACTTATATTAGGGCTGGGTGGATGGCCGAACGATGTAGAGAACATAACTGTTGACCCGTCGAACAGGGTTCGATACTCGATGAGAACCACGTGAATCTGTTTTTTTTTTTTTAAAGTCCTGGTAAATGTTCGTTGAACGCTGCATCCCCAAGCCCACACGGCATTTAATTAATGGGTACCTGACTTAGTTTGGGATGTGAAGTCGGTTATATGCACTTTTATCTGCCCTAGTGTACCGTTTGGTTATAGCCTGTAGTCAGTGCATATTGTGAGTTTGCATTCAATATGAAAAGTGTGCTGGTGGTGGAATAAATGAGGGCAAGAGAGAATGCTGACCAGTGGGAAAGTAGACAGAGAGACAGGTAGTGATAGGACAGCTAAGAATAAAGATGTGTTGTACAAGTTAGAATAAGACAGTTGGACTTGGAGTGTGATATTAACTGTTGCAGTAGTAGGATGGTTTTCTGAAACAGTTGTTAGTGAGGTTGTGTGGAAGTGATGATATGTACTTATGTTTTCTTACATGGATTTATTTCAATGATTAGTCTTATGTCATGTAAATAGATATTACCTTGTCCAATGGTGACTGTTATCGTTTTCTTTAACAAAGTATTTGAAATAATAAGCTCACAATAATTATAAGGAGTAATTTAGCCTCCAGCAGAGACACGACAATATATGTAATGTATATTTGGAAAACCTAATATTGACTCTTGATATTAGCTTTTGTTTTTCCCAGTATTGAATTAAAGTAAGTCTCTGACGACATGTCTGAGGAGGATTTTGCGGAAATATGGCAGAACAACAGAGCGTTGATAGCAACAGGGGCGGCCACTCTAGCGGGAGTCGCCACTTTCGCTTATCTGCTGTCTGGGACCAAACATCCACAGGTGCACAGGCCTGCGATCGACCTCAAAGATCAATCAGTTGTAATCGATGGGAAGGTAAAATTACTGTGTTATGTGTATCGGACATTGTTGTTTGTAACAGTGTAGTAAGATAATTTGTGCGTGTGTTACTTTTACTATTGTTCCAGTGGCGTCGTTATACGGGTCGGGTTGCAGGTCACGATGCACTATGATCCCTCCCCCCACTCCCGTACAAGGGAAATTGTAGTTTTAACATTGTAACAGCCCCCCCCCCCCATCCAGTTGTTTGAGACGACATAAAACTTTTTTCATTATTAGAGCAATTTAAAAAAAATGAGAATTTCACATCTCATTGGGGTAGGAAGGTGGTTGGGGGGGGGCCAGGCACTCTGGGCTGTGCGCTTTTACAGGGCGCCGAGCTAGGATGGGCCATTTAATGTTTTTTTTACACTTTTGAGATAGGGAGCAGGGTTCCAAAAATGTAATGCACAGGCAGGCGCCACAAATAATTGGCTGCTACTGAGTCAGTGTTGGCGGACAACAAGTTTGATTGTTAAGTTGGCAGGTTTAAAAATACTAACTCTTTATGTTTTTGTTTCGAATTTTTTTTTTCGCTATTTCTTAGGTGATTTTTTCATAAAACCGTTTCATTCATTTAAACTTTTTTCCATTTTTTCCTTCAACATTTCATTTAAGCTTTTTTTTCAGTTAACAATTCATTTCTTCATTATGTTTATGTTGAACGGGGAGATAAAAAGTTTTATACAAGCTTAGGTGGGGGGGGGGGGGGCTTGATACTTACAATGATTTAGAGCAGTGGTTCTCAAAAAAGTAGGTGGCGACCGGTACCGGAAATGTATAAGTTTTATTATATTAATTGACCAAGAAGGATAAGCATAATGTCGGAACTATTTTACCTATTTGCTTAAAAATTGACAACTTTTAATCTACAAGGTAAAATGGACTAATCAATATATAGTATCAAAGATTCTGTTATTCTCTTAAATTTATTATAGTTTTTTTTTCTTCAGGAGTGCATCGCGAAAAGAAAAGCAGTTTTCATAGCGTGTTGCCAATTATTTTTTTTTTTGTTATTAAAAATTAAACTAAAAACCTTTTTTAAGAAAAATTTTTAATTTTTTTTTATTAAAATTAAATCTAAAACTAAAATTAGCAGCAAGATTAAAACTAGACGAAAACTGAAATTATTACAGAAAAAACGAAATAAAAACTGAAACTAAAATATGACCTGGGACTAAAACAACACTATTGCCAAGCGTAAAAGCTTGAGAGCCACTGTTTTAGATGGTTTACTTATTGTTGTCTTGTTGTTGTCTTGCGGTGTTTTATTTGGTGCGTCGCTTTTATTATCACTATAATGTATACTTTGTTTATCTCTCAAATCCCCCTCATCCTGTTCTGTCAAATGTTTTGATCAGAAATAAGGGATGTGCTATGTCTTTTGTTAATGTTTGTCTTCTTGTTAAAAGTCAATATTTGTCAAATATGTTGAACCAAGACGAGCTATTTACAAAATTGATTTTGATGAGATTGATCTATCCCCGCTCCCCTCCCCCCCCTCCCCACCCCACCACATTAGCCTGAACACAGGGCTTCCAAGCTGAGTTCACCGCCTGATTACTTCCAACGAGAATGTTCGGTGTCCAATCTGAGGGTGGTCAGTGACGTTCTGGAAATTGGCAAGATAGCCTCAGGTCAGTTCAACCGATAATGTAAGTTGTTTTATATAAATGATGATTCCCTTTGCTTTTCATTATCTCTTTAATGAATCAAGTCTTTGAATGAAATGTTAACTGAATGTTTATCTAGGCAACGGACTTTGTCTAGGATCTAGGACGGGACCAAACAAGACATATGAATGGATGACCTATCAGCAAGTAGGACATTTACATATAAAGTTATAGATACGCACAGATGTAAGCACGATTACGTTACAATGGCAGCTTTGTGATTTATCAATGATTTTTTTCCCCTCAGGTATTGGACCAAGCGACTCAGTTTGGTGCTGGTCTGATAGTCAAGGGAAGTAAACCTCAAAACAATACTTTCATTGGAATATATGCCACAAACAGACCTGAGGTAAAATAATTACATAGTTGTTATACAAAAATCTGAAAATATACTTTATAGAGCAGTGCATGTTGCAAAAAGTTCTTGAAGTAGTTGTTATAAAATTATGCTTAAAATGTATGTTATACGATAATAATTAAGGCTTATGGTATACAATTGACGGGCTTGGTTCCGAAAGCTGCCAATTCTATTTTTATAATAACAAGAGAAAATCATTTTTCTGTTTTAACGTGTTTACAAGTAGATAAAACTTTAAAACCGTGGTTTGAAATGGGTCTAGGCACCTTCAACCATCAAGACCATTTTGAAATCATAGAACTAAAAATAGAACATTTCCTTGATTGAGAGAAAAGTTGGTTTCCAAATCAAACAACGCATTCTTGAATAAAGGGAGATAAAAGTAAATGAAGTAACATAATTTAACTTAGTTCATTGTAAAATACATCTTCAAATGTACGAATTAAAATATATAATCAAAATGACAATTTTACAAGCACATTAAAAAAGACATTGTCAGTAATGTATGTCATATAGGACGCATCACAGTATGCATATGGCCTCGATTCAAGGGGAACAATTTTAAGTATCTATTATTTGTAAACTGTTAATGAAGAAAAATGCACTTGGAAATTATCTGTTTCTGTTAGTTTCAATATGTAGGGCACAAAATCTGTGTCGAGTTTGCTCTGGCTTCCTAAGTTTAAGGATCCAGTGTTGCTAACTGTTAAGTTATCCAACAACACTACGAATTCGTTTGGATGGATCACACGTTCACAACGTTGTCGACTCTCTTGGATATAATCAAAGACTTTGCAATGATGAAATTAAAATTATGCGATATTTCTTTTTAAATTAAGAAATAGAGACAAGGGAGTGTAAATCAGGGGGCCCCACATGGACCTTAACTTAGGGTTCCATAAACACCAGGAACGTCTCAGATTTAAGGTAAGGGTGATTAGTCTACTCTGGGTCAAACCTGTGGCTAGTTCAATGTATATATTACAAAGTTTTCGATACGTTTTTTTGACTTATCAGCTTTTGGAACCAAGCCCTTGATTTATACCTATTGCAAATGTTCTAATATTTTAAGTAAAAGACATCCATGATTCAAAATTAAAATACAATTGACTATACCTAAAAACACACATTATTTACACACAAAGACCTGCCCATTGAAGTCCATACATAAATTGTTTACACACAAAGACCTGCCCATTGAAGTCCATACATATGTATATTATCATACTTCCTATGTTTCTACAGTGGACAATCGCTGACTATGGGTCACATCTCTACTCCATGGTTCCAGTTCCTCTGTATGACACGCTGGGACTTGATGCGTGCAAGTTTATCATCAATCAGTGTGAGTAGCTTTGTGAAAAATATTTTGATAACTAGATGTACCCTGCAAAACCTTTGCACAGAGTTATATCCCCTTAGGCTTAATCAGTAGGCTAGGACAGACTAGGTTATTTTTGGTTTCGAGCAGATCCGATATTTTCATGATTGTATTTTAAACTGGGATACTGTTGTATTAATTCTTTAGTTTCGATTTAACGCAGAACCCAAATCGCTATTATTTTATTTTAAGATTAGAAACAAATTTCTTCCATTCAACCTTCTAATTTCCAGATAAGTCTCCGTGCTGAATATATTGGTTGTGCAGCTTTGGAAGGGAATGTAACACTTTTTGCTCGCAACACTCTGCATAATATGTCTATCAAATGAAAATTGTTTGCGCTCTGTTATAATATGGGTGAGCGCGCTTGGCTAGTTTTATGCACGCGCTCAGCTTAGAGGGAACAGTGAGCTAGACTCTAACATACGTCATCTAGAATCTAGATATTAGCTTTTGATTGTTCCGAGACTTGTTTGCATTTTTTTAAAAATTTTTGCTATCTTTATTTTTACAAGCCTCTTTGTGTTAGACAAGGGGTGGGCGGCAAACTTTTTGCGCCGCGGGTCACGTCATGTTCTTAAAATTGACAAAAAGGCCGGACTACGAGATGTTGATGATCTATTGTTAATTAAGTGTAAATGTCATTGATGTGAGCAGGGTCGTTGTGAGGGGGGTGCAGGGACACCAAGCCTTGGAAAGGGCCGGGGAGGCGGGGGTCGCTTTTTGAAATTATTTACACTTATTTATTTTGCTGCTAAATTGGTGCAGGTGAGGTCAAAGTGACCATCAGTTGTCAAAGTTTGTTCGTTGGAGGGGGGGGGTGTCAAAGAATCTCTGGATACGAACCCTTCATGTGAACGGAGAGGTGGGGAACGGATGAAGTAGACGTAGTTCGCTCAAGTCTGTCTTAGACAGATTTTTAAGTAGAGTTTATTGCGTTCAATTGTGTGTTAGTCTTGAAATTACTCTAGCAGTAAGGTTAAGTAAGGTTTACATTGGTGCAACCTTTTTAATAAGATGTCTTTAGCAGCAAAGCAGCAAAATTTATTGAAAGGGGAAAAAGGGAAGGGGGAGAGGGGGTGGGAGGGTATTTTTTTTTTACACGTATTCAAGTCATTTTAAAAAAAAAATATTCCCGATTAGACATTTTAAAATTTAAACTTGCAGCCCAGATGTGGGGAAGAATAGAAAACGTAAGCACTTCAGTGGTTGAACGAAAGTTGTGTTTGAACTTTAACCTTCTTTTGTTATACATTTGGTACACATCACTACGAAAACAAGTTCTGTTATCTGTCTGAATCAACAAGTGGGTTAGTTCAAAGAGACATCACGTGACATATTCATTCTATTTTTAGTAATTGATAACTTACTTTAGCCTCTCTCTTACAGCCACGTTAAGCAGATATGTCTGTTAGTTTTTTTGTTTGTTTGTTTTTTCGGGACGGGGGGGGGGAGGGGGCGTAGTAGAAGGAAACTTTGAGAGTCCCAGGCAAAGTTACATTGCTGGAACCTAGGAAAAGTTACTTTAGGGTTTTCTTAAGTCCCATTGACAATGGGCCTCATTCACAGTGAGCCCTCATTGGCAGTGAGCCATTCTTGGCAGTGAGCCATTCTTGACAGTGAGCCCTCATTGGCCGTGAGCCATTCTTTACAGTGAGCCCTCATTGGCAGTGAGCCATACTTGACAGTGGGTCATTCTTGACAGGGAGACGTCATTGACAGTGAGCCATTCTTAACAGTGGGTCATTCTTGACAGTGAGACGTCATTGACAGTGAGCCATTCTTGACAGTGGGCCATTCTTGACAGTGAACCCTCATCGACAGTGGGCCGTTCGGGACAGTGGGCCCTATTTGTCAGTGTGCCCTCCTTTAGAGTGGTCCTTCCTTGACAGTGTCGACCCGAGAAAACCGCCTCATTTTCCTCCCCATCACAACGGTTATGAAGGAACTAATCTCTGCCAACTTTCTGCTCACTAACAGGTGAAATCGAGGTGATTATTGTAGACAACGAAGCGAGGGTTAAAACTTTGGTCTCACTGAAACCCAACCTGCCGACCTTGAAGAGAATCGTTATGATCGAGCCGTTATCTGAGATGTTGAAAGAAGAAGTGGCTAAAGCTGGAATTGAAATTTTCACATTCACAGACATTTTGGTAATACTAATTTATATTTGTACAACATGGTCGAAAGGGACAGCTTGATTCATGTCTTGATAAACGCGGAGGTCTTTCTGACTTGTGACCCACAGGCTTTTTGCTGACTATCTGACCATCGCGGATTACGTTAGTGATTGAGGGGTCCCTAATAAAGTGCAGCATCGGAGACCCATCTGCCCCTCCCCTCCTTATTTTCACAGCTACATCAATAAATAGAAATCTCGAAAACATCGAGTCCCCCCTTACCAGGGCTTGTTGGGGGCCCCTGACTATAGTGGTCAATATACCCCAATCCTCTCGGTAGCCACCCAGGACCGGACCCCATAATAATATATCATTAACTTATTATTTTTATTACTTAGTGGTTACTTTATCTTCTGCAGTCACTGCCCAATGGCAGTACATTTGTTAAGGGAAGCAATGGAGACTATTTGTTACAATGCTAAATAATACATATTAATACATCTTTTACCATCATTCCCTGCAAAATTTTTGAAGATGAAATGTACAGCCTTCATTCATCATGTTATTGTTACTTGTAACTGTGTATATGTCAATGGAAAGGTATTTCAGTCAAGGCATTATTTTTTGTGTGTGTCTTACTGTAACACAGTTTGAAAATACTACAATTTTTTTTTCCTATTTACAGAAATTTGGTCAAAGCAATCCACAGCCGTCATCTGTAAGTTACACTATATGTGTGTGTGTATATATATATATATATATATATATATATATATATTCCTTTTTTTAATTATATCTTCCCCCTAGATTTGTCATTTAAAATAATACTAAAACTATTAGATTCCTGCTTTAAATGTAAAACGGAGAATGAATTAATACTTTCTAACGTAATGGTCTGAATTTCAGCGTCCCAATCCTGAAGATATTTTCTCCATTATTTATACAAGTGGTACCACAGGTAAAGTTTTCCCGTGTCAAATATAAATTAAATATAAACACTATTAGTTTTTCCGTAGATAGTTCTTTTTAGAGCATTTTCGAAAAAAATGCTCTATTGTCCCCGTTTTGTCTGTCTGTCTGTCTGTCCTTCATCACCCTAGATCTCAACAACCATAAGTCCTAGACCCATGATGTATTTATCATTTTGTAGGTCTTGGCCTGCCATGTGTGCAGCAAAAGTTCATTTCGCGATCTGACCTCTGAGGGGCGTAAAAGGGGGCTTATAAAGTACCGTTTTTTACTATATAAGCTATATTAACAATGGAGCGCCCTATATCTCAGCAACCATAAGTCCTAGACCCATGATGTATATATCATTTTGTAGGTCTTGGCCTGCCAAGTGTACATCAAAAGTCCATTTCGCAATCTGACCTCTCAGAGCCAAAATATAAGAGTTTCTTAGGTACCGTTTTTGCTTATATTTTAAATATAAATAATAAAAGCTAATCAAAGGGGCGTAATCATTATTTATTTTTGTAATAGTTATTCAACATGATTACTTCCCTCTCTTAATTTATTAATATTCATGCGCGTGGAGCAATATTTATGGCTGTAACCCGGAAAAAAATACGGATTTCGTCCCGCGAAAATGCTCTAAAATGTCCTTTGTCCGAAACGGAAAAGACTTAAATTGCTTGTTTTTTTTACTGCAGGTTTCACACTTCATAAAGTTTTATTTGTTTTAACTACCAGGTGATCCAAAAGGTGTTGTCCTCACCCACTTTGGCTTTTTGTCAATGGTCCAGAGTATGCTACTGCAGTCTCAGGTATGTCAAAGACAATGGTCAGTGAGCAGGGGTGGGAAGATTTTTCAAAAGCGGGATACAAGAACAGATGGATAAAGTGTTTAGTTCACGTAATATAAATTAAATGAAAAATCCATCGATGTAAAGTAGAGGGAAGGAGCGAAACACGAGCCTTATCAAACACGAGCCATATCAAACATGTGCCGTATCAAACACGGGCCGTATCAAACACGAGCAGTATCAAACATGGGCCGTATCAAACAGCTGAAAGGGCCTGACTTGACCTACGGGCTGTAGTTTGCCAATGTCTGGTCATGCAGTATGTTACTTCAATGTCAGGTTGGTCAAACACATGGACAGGTCTAATTTCGGTCTTCTGTAGTATGAAAAGAAAATATTATATTATGGGATTATTAATCTGAGCTATTAAACAAACTAATGACAAAAAAAGCAATAATGCACGCAAACTTTTTCCCACCTCATTTTTTATTATTAAAGCCCCCCCCCCCCCTCCTTTCCACACCCAGTGGCGTAGCTAGCGTTAATGGACACCGGGCAGAATCTAAAATGCCCGCCCCATTGCAATTACGTAAAGTACTTAAGTAGCCTATGCCCATTGTTGCCTTGAAAGCAGCAAAAGTAAGTGTGCATGCTCCTAGCACCCTCTACAGCTTCACCAACTGACCACTGACCAAACTGACCTCGTCTGTTGTGTTTAAATAATAACGTTCTTTTTTACTTTGTCTATTTTTTTAGCCAACATTTGTGTGCCAGACTGATGACGTGTATTTGTCCTACCTGCCACTGGCCCACAATTTTGATAGAGGTTGTCACGTGAGTATATCTTTTGTCAGATTACACCGCCCCTGGGGTGCTACGCGCCCCTTCATCCCACGCGACGACACTATGAAATTGTGTTTTTTTTTTTTAAAGTCTAGATTTTTTTCTAGAACAGTGTTCCCTAGACTTTATTCCCAGGTGGGCCCGGAAATGGAAAGCGTGGGTTGCATAATCCTTAACTCTCAGTCGGACCACAATATCTCCTTCTTCCCATACCCTTTACCGAGCAAAAATAGAGAAATGGTCTAAATAAGGCCATAAAATAAGTACAATTCTGATAGAAACACGACTTAAGCTTGAAATATTTATTTCGCGAACCCAGTAAATGAATAGGTTACCTAGGTTACAATTTAAAACTGCTTTCATCTACGCTACTACACTAATGTTGATGTCTACACATAACTTGCTATACAGATCCTCATGTTGCTGCATGGTGGTCGGATCGGCTATTACAGTCGTGATGTCCGGCTACTGACCGAAGACCTGATGGAGTTGAGACCTACCTTGTTCGCAACAGTTCCTCGAGTCTTGAACCGTCTCTATGACACCGTAAATATCTCGTTTTATTTTTTTTTTAATTTCATTTCTATGAAGTTACAGTCTGACATTTTATAAGACTAAAACATAACTGTAAACGGTAAAGTAACAATAAAAGGAAATCATTAGTGATTAGACACTTATAACTAACAGGCGTATAGACCTCTGCCAGCCACTTATACTAAACAGGCCTAAAGATCCAACCTAGACACATAGATAGGCCTACAAGTCTCACCTAGACACATATAGTAATATTCAAGCCTACAGACTTCACATAGACACATATAAAATTCCGACATATAGAGTAGAGCAGCTTTCACACTATTATGGCTTAGTAAATATAAATTCGGATGACAAACCTTCATTTGTTTAAATTTAGTATTTGTGTTTTGTTTATTTTTAACCTAAACCTCCAACTAGGTGTATGCTCAAGTGAAAAACTCAAGAATCAAATCAACTATGTTAAGATGGGCGTTAGAGAGTAAACAGAAGGAGGTAGAGAGGTGAGTAGGGAATAATTCAATTGTTTAGGAAACTAGGTCAAATGTGAAGAGATTTTTTTACATCTAAATTTAGCTAAATGTGTATATTGTTTGGACCAAAATACTGCGAAACATTTTGTCTGTCGTTTATTTTGCACTATATGAATAAGCCTATATGGACATTTTTCGACACCTGTGATTTATCGTGGTTACATCGTAACTGTTCATCAGGGTAGAAAGTCTAAAGTGAAGTATTCTGGAAAATAAAAGTTTAGGAAACACTCTGTAGGGGCCTACCTTTTAAATGCTTTAAGTTAAAATGTTTATTGTTTACCACTACACTACCAGTGAAATATTCTCCCAACATTTTATCTAATGTTGCATGACTTTCATGTGTTCATTTCGTATTCCATTAATCAATACTTCTTCTATTTGACACTTTTTTGTTTTTTAACTCTTATCTGCCCAGGTATATCTACCGTAAAGACAGTATCTGGGACAAACTGATCTTCAATAAAGTACAGAACAAACTGGGCGGAAAGATACGTATGGTCCTGACAGGTTCAGCCCCTCTGTCTGCCGAAGTCCTGAGGTTTCTACGTTGTGCCCTGGGATGCGTGGTGAGTACACAACTGAAAGGCATGAGTATGTAGACTGGATCGTGGTGAGTACACAACTGAAAGGCATGAGTATGTAGACTGGATCGTGGTGAGTACACAACTGAAAGGCATGAGTATGTAGACTGGATCGGCTTAGGCTGCGAGCCCAACAGTCGAGATTAGGATTAACCAGTAAAAGAAGTTCTTATGGAAAGGCTGCTTAGGGAGCCCAATGATAAGGGGGGGGCCTTATTGAGGCTTTAATTTTAGAGTTATCTACTATAGCTAATGTTTAATATGACTTACTATGGCTAATGTTTAATATGACTTACTATGACTAATGTTTAATATGACTTACTATGGCTAATGTTTAATATGACTTACTATGGCTAATGTTTAATATGACTAACTATGGCTAATGTTTAATATGACTTACTATGGCTAATGTTTAATATGACTTACTATGGCTAATGTTTAATATGACTTACTATGGCTAATGTTTAATATGACTTACTATGGCTAATGTTTAATATGACTTACTATGGCTAATGTTTAATATGACTTAAGAGTTGGCCCTGGTTGGCATTGAATATTATGGACCCAAGATTTGCAAGCAGTGAACTAACAACACTTTCTCTAGGGTCCACCAATACTCACTAGTCTAAGGCCCTCATATGTACCTTTCCCTTGGGCTCACAAATCATTAGAACTGATTTGTCTTAAAAGTGTTTAATGTATTGCACAGGTTCTTGAAGGCTATGGACAGACTGAAACTGGAGCTGGCATTAGCATGAGTTTACCTGGAGATCCCAGTGCAGGTACAGTTCATATCCTTAAAGTATTTTTAAAAAAATGTTCACACAAACATTTAAAGAAATCAGTCCAGACTATGTATTTCATAAATACTCTCCACTGTTGTTGATTATCATTTTACAAAAAAAAATCATAGAAAACCTTTCTAATTTACAGAAAATAATGGAAATAACATATATATATATATATATATATATATATATATATATATATATATACATATATTTATCAGGGTCTGTCGGTCCTCCACTGCCAGGTAGTCATATCAAGCTTATCGATGTGCCAGAAATGGATTATTATGTGAAGGATAATATAGGGGAGGTAATTATAAACTTTGTAACTTTCTGAATAACTTAAGAAGAAAATGTCAAAATAATGCTTTAATATCAGTTTATGAAATGCATAATTTAATCTGTTTATAAATAAAATTTAAAATATGAAGTTAACTTTTAGAAATATTTCTTTAAATAAATAGTCTGTGATTGTACACTAGTACAGAGTGATCTTTAGTAAATGTGCGCTTTAAGTCTTAAAATTAATAAACTCAGAATGGATACAAGATGATATTTGTTACCGATTTTAATGCTACTTTTATCTAATGTATTACTTTTATTTTTAATTAAGCTTGGCTTTACTAATTAATTGCAAAAAAATTGTAAAGTTCCCTTAGCCCTAAGGTCCATCTGGGTAATAAAGTGTAGAATTCATCAATTTCTGTTACCTCAGCTTATAATGGGTAAACTTGAGAGACTTTTCACCAACTTTCATCAGGACTTAAACTGAACTCAAGACTTCAGGTCAACAGTCGAGCACTCTAAACTTTTTTTCTATAATCCATCCCTCCATTGATTGCTAACCGTAGCATTATTCGTCCATTCCTGTATTTGATATTACATTTAGGCCTACTTTGATTACACTTTTAAGGACTTCACTTTGTATAAACTACCTTACATAAATGTTGCAGACCTAAACATTGTTTACACTTAAGTTTTTATTTGTACAGATCTGTGCAAAAGCAGATTTCATCATGAAAGGTTACTACAAAGAACCAGAGAAGACGGCAGAGGCATTGGATGAGGATGGGTGGCTTCATACAGGAGATGTGGGTACGTGGCTACCGGTAAATATCAAACTAAGAATTTCTATTTTTATCATCCTAGAATTCTATATTAATTTATAAATAATTATAATCCATAGCTTGAAATAATTTAATTCTTTGAAAATTCACATTCAATCAACATAAAGACTAGGAAACATAGAATTAATATCCAATTTTAAATGTGGTATTTTTATGTTGATCAAATTAAAATTCAATAGTTTTGTAAGAAACAATTCAAATTTGTTTTACCTGATCCATTAGTTTATAAAAATCGTATTTAATTAACTTATTGGTTATTACAGAACGGTACATTGAAGATAGTTGACAGGAAGAAGAATATATTCAAACTTTCACAGGTTAATACATTATTTTTGGTAACATTTGATTCACAAAGTAGAAATGAACATCACGATCATACACTTATTAATTTTCTTAAAAGATGTTCACAAGTAAAAAAACCAAAACAATAATGTAACTTTCTGCACTATGGAATTCACATTACTTCTCTTTTTCAAATTAGTTAATTTTAATTTCTTGGTAACACAAAATGTTGGCTACAAAGCGAAGTACTTTAAGTACTTATCATTAAAGACTTCAATTTAACTTTCTTTTAAAGATTTACCAATCTATTTTTTCATTGACTTAAAAAGTTAATTGTCTGATAACTTTTTGTCCTAATCTGTCCATCTAATACTGACCCTTTATTTCCAGGGTGAGTACATAGCCACAGAGAAGATTGAAAATGTTTATCAGTCGAGTCCATTTGTTGCCCAGGTGTTTGTTGATGGTGACAGTATGAAGGTTAGCCAAACTGGTCATTTTTATAAAATTCATATTATATTAGAACAGTATAGCTTATTTTTTAAAATAAAATAAACATAAGTTGAATAAACAAACATAAAACTAAGCTGCATTGACAGCGGGGACTGGTGGTATAATACATGTGATAGTTGACATGAGGTCTAGGATTGAATCCTGCTGAGAGAAAAGATATCCTTTTCTGGACTTGGTGAAATTTCCCTAATGCGCCAAGCTTAAAATAGATACTTGATATTAAGTGATATTAGCTGGCACGCTGAGAGAGGGGGTCGGGGGGGTCATTGCCATGGGGCCCGCATCTGTAAGGGGTCCCGGCCGCCCTGACCATGTCAATTTTTTCATGACTCATTGTTTATTAAGGGGCCCGCAATGATGTCCTGCCCTGGGGCCCTTGTTGGCTCTCGGCGCGCCTGGATATTAGTCCTAGTCATAAATGTCTCCCGTTGTGACTCCATGTCCATTTCACTCTTGATTATGGTGGGTGTGAAAGAAGTACACTATATTAGTGTTTTTATGAGATCCAAGAGATAAACATCTTCTTACAGAAATAAAAAAAACAACACAATGACAACGAGACTAATTAAGTGTATATCTTTATCTCAACAATTTATAGCTTCAATTAATATGTATTCTCTTTACTCTTGTAATAATTTTGTAGCTCAAACTTTGCTTTAGTTTTTACACATATCTTTTTGATATGTTATTGTATCAACATTTTTGCAAGATGAGCATTTTTTCTTACACATTAATTCAGATCTCATAATTGTATATACTATGATTTATTATAACAACATTTCATAATGGTGTGCTAATTCTTGTAGCCAGTACTGATGGCCGTCATAGTGCCTGACCAGCTGTACTTGGAGAACTGGACCAAACAGAACAAAGAATTCCCGTCTGGTATTCAAGAATTTTGTCAGACTCAAGTAAGATCAATCATGGCTAATGTTGCAGTGATTTAACTTGTGTGGGTCAAATGTGCACATTTTTAATAACTAATAAATGTTGTATTGTCAGTACTAATAAATGTTGTATTGTAAGTACTAATACATGTTGTATTGTAAGTACTAATACATGTTGTATTGTAAGTACTAATACATGTTGTATTTTAAATTCTTGTACATATTGTATTGTAATTACTAATACTGTACATGTTTTATTTTAAATTCTTGTACATATTATATTGTAATTACTAATACATGTTGTATTGTAATTACTAATACATATTGTATTGTAAGTACTGACACATGTTGTATTGTAAGCACTAATACATGTTGTATTGTAATTACTAATACATGTTGTGTTAGAAAACAAGGTAAGCTATTTGTTGACCTGTTACATGTATTATTATTATTTTGTATTATTATTATTTTTCTTTAATCCAAGGGAGCTAAAGAGGTAGTCCTCAAAGATATCATAGAAAAAGGGAAGAACTCTGGCCTGAAAGGTTTTGAGCAGGTTTGTAGAATGAGTTATGTTTTCTTTAATGGAAGGCTAGCCCTTATAAAAAAAAAAGCAGTGTGTTATATTCAAGAACTTGGTTGATATGGCTGTATCGGTCCACTCAAAATTGACCGTACTAGCGCTCATTATGTGTTGAAAGATAAAAGAGGATTCATAATTTTTTATATTTAACGTTTACAAATTCTGAAAGACTTTAAGTAGATGACTTTTATAATTATCTGTAAACTACATCCGGTCCAGATTTAAAAAAAAAAAGATCTTTAATTGTTGTTTATTAAATTTGCAGGTGAAAGATATATACCTAGAATGGAATATGTTTACCGTAGAAAATGACCTGTTGACTCCTACACTGAAAAACAGACGCCCTGCATTGAGAAAGAAATATAAGTCCATCATAGCTGACCTGTACAAGCAAAACGGAATGTAACATTAAAGAAACAAACAATGCTTTAGAACATATCAGTTTTAAGAAAATGGCAATAGGACACCAAATATTGATGATGTCATCAAAAGATTTTTTTTTCTCCTGTTTGAAGAGTGACAATTTAGGCTATCTTCATTTATGTCTCTAAACTCATCACATTTTGTTTTTATTTAACACAAAATAGCAGAGATTGCCTTCTTCAAAAGCGATTATTTTATTGTTTTTATAATTGATTGTTTTCATTGGGAATATAAATATTTTGAACCTGTTGTAACATTTTACACCTTACATTATGGTGTCAAGTTTTTATGCAAATATATAAATGCCTGTTATGCTTATGAATTTCACATCCATAGCAAAGGATACAAAAATAATCTAAGCTATACAACTCTGAACTATGAATACATTAAAAATGAAAAGAATAATTATAAAAAAATAGCAATGTTTTTATTTTATTAGTTGATACTTTGATCATTAATTTATATGGCAATGGAATCAACAGTTTCTATTAGCTCAATAATTATATACTTATGCATTTTATATATAAAAATATGTATTGTATACACACACATTTAAAATGTATATTTCGTTAAAAACTAGCTTGTTGAATTATGATGCTCAATGGGAAAGACACTAAGTGTTACAATAAGATGATTTTAAAACAATTGGTTTGTTCTTGTCTGTCTGTCTACCTCACACTGTGGTAGATCAAAGGTTTTGAAACTTGCGCCACTCGTTAGCAACTGAAAGTTCTTTGTTTTTCATGATCTTTCTGCTAATAAAGACTCAAAGAATTAACAAAATAAAACTTTGTTAGTAAAAAAAAAAGTTCCTTAGGTCATAAAAATAGTTATATAAATTATCATTAAAACATAATCATAGGTGGCCATCTTGATGTAGAGTGTATGGTACAGACATATGATTATTTCATGCAGGCTGTTATGAATTATGTAAATACATTGGGAGTCAGATTTCGGAGTAAAACGGCCATGGGTCAGTAAAAGACAGTATCTGTGCAGTAGGCTTGATGCATAACTGAGCTTTACAGCCTAAGTATAATATTGATGATAACATGTAGAATGTTTTAGTGTGTGATGAATCTTCGCATTTTGTGTAGTTTGAGATGATAATTGAAGTTTGAAAGATTCTAATAAAATAATAGGGATTTGGGTTCTGCGTTAAATCGAAAATAAAGAATTAACACAATAGTATTCATGTTTAAAATACAATCATGAAAAAATCGGATCTGCCCGAAATAAAAAATAAAGTAGCTTACCAATCAAGCCTAAGGAGATATAACTCTATGCAAAGGTTTTGCAGGGTACAGCTAGGCCCGTAGCATGCTGGGGGCCGGGCCCCCCGCGATTATTTGTTCTACTTAGTAAAATGTATTACCTGCCCCCTGCTATTGCCTGGCCCCTGCTGTAGAATGCCTGGCCCCTGCTGTAGAATTTTCATGCTACGGGGCTGGGTACAGCTAGAATGTTATAATATAGCATATATATTTTAACGAGCGTAAACTTGCAAGTACATTTTTTAAACATTGAAAGTAAATCTTTGAGAATCTAGTTTATTAATCGTGCTAAATTTGAGCCTTAGCTTTAAATTAGAATGTCCAACATTGAGTTACAGGATCTGAAGTCAAACCAGCCCCGTAGCGTGAAAATTCTACAGCAGGGGCCAGGCATTCTACAGCAGGGGCCAGGCATTTTATAGAAGGGGCAAGGCATTCTACAGCAGGGGCCAGGCATTTTACAGTAGGGGCCAGGCAATAGCAGGGGGGGGGGCAGACAAAACGCTACGGACCTGAGTCAAACCCAACCAAACCAGTGAAACTATTGTCAAGTTTGTTATAAGCGTAAAAGAGAGAAAAGCTAAAATTAGTTTAAGATAGTCTCGGTTAAGAAATTGTCTAGCGAGTTGATTCAAATCATCTCATGAATGTTTTGTATGGGGCTGTGAGCGTGTGTGTGTGGGGGGCGGGGGGGGGACACTATGGTTGTATGATGCAATGATGCATGTTAAAAAAATTATCTTGCTTTCCTAACCGTTTAATGGGGCCATTTTTTAAATCGATTTTGATTTATTTAATAGTGTTCGTTTTTTTCTTGAAATTTCCCATAGCTTACATGTTCTTGCTCCATGATACTGTACGATTCAATAATTCTTTTTGCAAATAATTATTTTTTTTTTGTTTCTGTTGATTAACAATTATGATTTTTTTTAAAATCTCATACTAATCAAGGGATATAGCCGTGTTAAACTACGATTAGTGACACTAATAAACGGGTTAATTCCCTTGCATCAAAAAATACTAAAATACTATACTGTACAGTATTCATCAGTATTGCGTATCCAACTAAAATACTCTCCCATTAATAGCTGGAAATCGGGAACAGAAAGGTGCCGATTGATTTGTAATTTGTCTTTAATAGACTTAATGCACTTTGAACAAAAATAAATAAAGTTTACTTAATTAAACATGAAAAGATACAAATGTATTGCAAAATTGTATATCATTACGGATGATACCCATTGGTGCCTTCATAAAACATTACTTAATCCCCCTTACCCACTGGGGGGACCTAGGCCTTTCCTAATTTGCCTTTCCAAAAGAACGACTCTGACTAAATCGATCCAATGATCCGAGCTAGACGCCAGCTAATCTTGCCCCCCCCCACCAACAATCTCCACAAACTTGGGCCCCCTGTTATTGCACGCACATAAACCAATTGTTAAATCATTACTTAGCAGGCGTTTGTATCTCATGCGTGTCTTAAGAGTGGGAGGAGGGAGGGAGGGTGCGGGGGGGGCGGGACACTGGGCTGCTTCACATTGTGGCTTGTCTTGTGTAAAGGGAAGCAATAATAAAACCAGCGACTCTCAAATTTTGTATGAGGCTTAACCCCATTTTGCTGTATGAGGCTTAACCCCATTTTGCTGTTTGAGGCTTAACCGCATTTTGCTGTTTGAGGCTTAACCCCATTTTGCTGTATGAGGCTTAACCCCATTTTGCTGTATGAGGCTTAACCCCATTTTGCTGTTTGAGGCTTAACCCCATTTTGCTGTATGAGGCTTAACCCCATTTTGCTGTTTGAGGCTTACGTATGACTCTGTCTTTCGATAATTTGTTATCTGTGGTAAACTTTAAGCTTTTTTTATCTTATTTTTTTTATTATTATTATTCCAAAGCTTTTTTTTAAAAAAAATATTAATATATGCATCATCTTTGTGACCCACTATAGTGGTGCCTTTTTCCCATGAGCTGAGAACCTCTGCACTGGTAATGCAGCATTATAACCAGAGTCTCAAGTCACCATGTAGTCTAATTATAGACTGAATAATGGTGTGTCTACTCACCTTTAATTGTGCTTTATTGATTGGTCAAAACTACATTGACTCTGGACCAATCAACTCACGTGTATTAACTTTCCTTGGCTGTGTAGTTAACAAGTATTTCCACTTCATACTTATTTGTTTAACTTAATTAAGTCATTAATTTTTTTTCTTTCTTTTTTTTTTTTTGTGAGCCAAGTGAAATACATTTACCTCGAATGGAAATTATTCACAATTGATTATGATTTACTCACTTCGATATACAAAAAAAATAGGATACCAAAATTAAGCAAACAGTTTCAGCCAATCATTGCAGTGTTGTGTCTTAAGTACGGCTTTGGATTAAATGAGTTTCTTCCCTTGAATACAATAGCTTAGTTAGGGAAGAAAACTCTTCAGATATACAGTAGAAGTCCGATAATCCGGCACGTTCGGGACCGGCTCGGTGCCGGACTACCGAAAATTCTGGTCTATCGGGCGGTAATTATAAGAACAATTAGGTTAATAAATAAATATAATTAAACTACAAATACATACAACAAAGTTTATTTTACATTTCTTATAATGTATGTACTGTAAAACATATTTCACTTAGATTTAAAAAAGTCACGAATGTCTTTTTGTTTTCTTGACTTTTGGCGTATAGCATAAAATATATTTCCAATGATATGGAGATTAATAATTTCAAAAGCACTGTAGTTAGTACTAGCCTCGGCAAAAGAGTTAAACTTATTTAGTGATTCTGCGGCTTCTGCCCAGCTGATTTTTTCCTTTTCTTTTATTTCGCCATCTGAGTCACTTTCTTCAAGATTTTGAGTAGGCTGAGGGTTTAATACAATGTTGATAATGTCCTCGTCGATTAGTTCTTGTTCAACAGGCTCATTCTCGTCGATTAGAAGCCACTTCCGGATTATCCCGAAATATCCCGAAAACTTCCGAATAGCTCTCGAGTGTTTTTATTTGCTTTAAAGACACACTTTTGGAGAAAACCAACATTTTAAAATTTTTCTGGAGTGATGCCGGACTATCGGGCATTCCAGACTGTTGGATGCCAGACTAATGGACTTCTACTGTAATTACAAATCACAGAGTTTTCTGTCTTGTTATTAAATACATTTTTTTATGATTAGTTTTTCACTAGTGCCGAAGTCTACTAGCTAAGCTCTGAAACGTAAGTGAATCATGGCGAAAATGGATCATGGACATGCCAAATGGAACACCGCCATATTGTATTTTGGACCAAATTAAATTAAATTAAAAGTTGGCGGACATATTCTTGCACGGCCTATCAATGCCCCCCCCCCCCAGAATAAAATATTTGTGAGGGGGGGGGCAATGTTTTCTCTAGTTTGTGCGCATGTGGGTGGGCACAAACACGACAACATATCGCACTAAACTAAAGTCTCTGTAGGGGTAGATGGTAGTTAAACAGAAGACTTTAAAAATAATAATCGGACTCACAAAATGATAACGGAGAAAGAGATTTTCGTTTGCAACAAACTGCACATAGATTTATTTTCATTTTAATATTCTCGATTTCATTGTATCTAAAGACACAAATAAGAGGAAAGTTACATAAATGCATGCCTTGTTCATGCACTATTGATATCATATTTTTTATTTTAAACTGAAATATTATATCATTAAAATATATGTATTAAACAGTAGTAATCGTTATTGGGAAAAAAAAATCCACAAAAAATTGAATTTGTCTATTTTCTTATAACTTAGTTCTTTAATAAAAATCTTTTTTTTTTAAATCAACTAGTATCGTTCTTATTCTAATGTTGAGCAATAATACAAAAGCTCACCAAGACTGCACTGATTGATACAACATTCACAATGGATATCTTTAAATTGTCTCTTGGTTAAAAAAGTTAAAGCGTTTTCCTTATTCAGCGCAGCAGCGCCCAGAACTTCTTCTGAATCTGTGTGAGAATAAAATAGAAAACATTTTTCTCTAAATAGCAAGAATATCTATCTATCTATCTATCTATCTATCTATCTATCTATCTATCTATCTATCTATCTATCTATCTATCTATCTATCTATCTATCTATCTATCTATCTATCTATCTATCTATCTATCTATCTATCTATCTATCTATCTATCTATCTATCTATCTATCTATCTATCTATCTATCTATCTATCTATCTATCTATCTATCTATCTATCTATCTATCTATCTATCTATCTATCTATCTATCTATCTATCTATCTATCTATCTATCTATCTATCTATCTATCTATCAAATAATAAAAGTCCACGTGTTTCGTTTTTCGCAATAACTTGACTTTCTTATCAACTTTCACATCATTGAGCTACCTCTAAATGATGAGATAAGAAGGTCAATTTTTTTATAATGTTTTTACACGGATAGAAACACTTTCAGAGGGTAAGACAACAAAAATTCAATATTTTTATTTTTAGGAGTCCCTAAGCTCCACCCTAATATATATATTTATATATGCCAAGCTGGCCAATGTCTGACAATAGGGTGCGAACATCTAATGTTGAAGTAAGGATGTGAACAGTATCGTAAGAAGTTACAATTCTAACCTGTATCTGTTGAAATTGAATTGAAAAGGTCAGACACGCCAAAGGGTCAATCTATTTGCAAGAAATGTATCTTGCTTTATTGTTTTCCCACTCCCAAAAAGTAAATTAAAAGTTGTTCATTGGTGATATCTCTTCCCTACGATAATACTGTAAACATCGTCTCTTGGATAAATAGATGGATACATTTATTGTATATATATTTCTACATTTTTTGGATACTTTATATATGTATATAAGGGAGGGGTGGTCGTGCGTTGTAGAACGCTCGACTGTCGATCGGACAGTCCTTAGTTCGAACCTCAGAGAGAGGTCCTGGTGTAAGTCCCCAAGTCCACCCAGCTTTAGATGGTTACCCGACTTTAAGTTGGGGGAGGGGGAGTATAGGCGGCTGGGCGTTGTGCTAACCACACAATCCCTACATATGACCAGGTTACTGAAACAGATGAACTCTACACTTCATCTTCCCCGATGAGCCCTTAGGAGCGTAAGGGAACTTTCTATATTTGTTAATATATCGTAAGTGGCATAACATGAGTTTAATGAATGCCCTACAATGTTAAATACTATCATTTATACCCGGCGTTGCCCGGTAAGATAGTGTCACATGAAACTTTTATGAATAGATGTAATAAATTGTAATTTTGTTTTAAAAGTTTGTTTTCAGTGTGATGTGGAGGACTGTGTCCATCTGTTTTGTGGTGAATTTGAGCAGTGCCATTGAATAATAATAGTGTATTAAGTACAATGTGGAATACTAGGGTTTGTGTTTCGTTAAGCTGTGTTGTTTCAAAGTTATATTCCATTTAATCCCAATGAGCTCGTTGATTCAGATGAAGTGTAAAATTCATCTGTTTTAGAAGTCATGGCAACTGAAGGGATTTTTTAAGACATTTTTTATTCTCCAAAATATTCAGGACCCACTCCAAGTTAGTTGAACACGGGGGGGGGGGGGGGGTCAGGTACCCATTCCAAGTTGGCTGAACACTGAGGTTCGATAGTGAAACTTCTCGGTGTTTAGTTAATCTCAGTGCAGTTTTTTCCAATTATATATGCAAGGGCAATGAATCTTATATCAGAGCCATAAAACTGTGGCTAGTATTTGTAAAATAAACTACAGAGCAGTAGTACAGGGTGCCACCATACAGAGCAGTTATACAGGGTGCCACCATATAGAGCAGTAGTACAGAGTGCCACCATACAGAGCAGTAATACATGATGCCACCATACAGAGCAGTAGTACAGGGTGCCACCTTGCCAAACATCTGGTAGCTTATGTATATTAATACAATGCAAAGCTGCTCGAACAAATCTGGAGTTATTTGTTAACACGTTTAAAATGTAGTCACGTGGTTTCATAAAATCGTAGACGTTGTTTACAAACCCATTTTAATGAAAAAAATACATGCCTTTCTTTAAATACAGTCAGTAATATTCTACGGTCTAGTAAAGGAAAATTCGAGATTTTTCAAATTGTCCATGATGTAAGTCTTGGGGGGCGGTGTAAGGGGTGACGCCCTGAGTTTTCCGCACTAGGTGACACCAACCTTCAGTGGCGTAGGGAGCTTTACTCGCGCCCGGGGCACAATACCTTTTTTAGAGCCCCCTCCCCCCACATTCGATAACCATATAATATTAAATGTAAAATATACCATTTGGCGCCCCTTTGTGAGAAGCGCCCGGGGCATGATGTCCCCCTTTCCCCTCCCCCCTCTATACGCCACTGCCAACCATTTACCTACAATACATTACAGTAGCACTCCATTAAAATACCTAAAAGAAAAAAAAAACGTATGGTAAAGGTTTAAAAATCGCCATCTTTACTTACTAACAATAGTCCCAACAGATAGGTAGAAAAGTCCAAGGAACTTAACGCGCAATATTCCCTAAAGACTTATTGGCCACTCAGTCATGACTTGTTGGCCACTCACTAATGACTTATTGGCCACTCAGTCAATATTATTAACAAAGACAAAGTAACAACAAAAAAAAATACAGAATCAAAGTAATAAACACTGCACATCTCTATTAAATGCTTACCTCGTTTGAGTCTGTTATCATGACTTATAGGTCTACTGCACAGGTTTATAATCGTTTCTGTGACAGCACTACCACAGATTCCAAAGCGATGGGGTGGGTTAATACTGGAATAGCAAGTTCTTGTTTGTACCGCCCCTGTATCCGTCACATTGATCATTAGGACCACCAGGAGCGTGCATACCTTGACTAGGACCATCTTAGCTGCAGTGTTTCTGATCTGGCCGGTAGATCTTCAAAAATAGAACCGAATCCAATTGATGCATTTATATACCTAATTGGATTGTTAACTATTTTAATCTCTCTAACATTTCTCTCCATATATCATAATCTAGCATTTATCTATGTATCATAATTTCTCTAACATTTTTCTCTATCATAATCTAACTGCCGTCTATCTCCTCTGACATCTCAGCTTTCTGGTTGGTAACGTCCTGTTAGTAGACTGGCTACATCTGTTACAATAAATCACTCTGTCATTTAAGTATCCATGGCTTAAATGTATTTCATTCTCTATATAAAATGTATATATCTATAATTATTTATCTAACATAATATCCAGAAAATTATAGGCCATCTATAATTTTTGTACTATGTATTTCTCTATAATGTAATTATTTTTTTTTTTTACAGAGATCTTTCTGTCGTTGTCTATCATTTTCTCTCTCTTTGAACTCTCTCAGTAATCTGCAGGCTGAGACTTAGTCTCTTAGAGCCCGTGAGATCAGACTTGCTGTGTCTCTCAACATCTGGAGACTGCCATAGAGCCCGATGGCCAGCAAGCTTCCGGACTGGTCCACCCTGTGGTCCGCCAGTCCGGGGCACTCGAAAAGCAAATGATCTACGGTTTCCTCCACTTCCCTGCAGTGTCTGCAAAGGGTGTCGACATTGGGTCTCAACCTCCCAAAGTACGCGCCAATAGGACAGTGCCCAGTTTGGAACTTGGCAATTAGCGCCTGTCGACGCGCCTAAGCTTCCACCACGGGTCAGTTTTGGACGGCCGGTCATTTTCTATCATTTATCATTCTAAGTTTTTTCATTAATTGATACATCCAATATATATATATATATATATATATATATATATATATATATATATATATATATATATGTATATAGCTTGGCTATTTCTATCGATCATCACCATTCTTTATAAAGTTAATCTATCAGTTAATCAATTATCTTCTTACCTATCCATTTACTTATCAATCTATCTATTGTCTATGTAACGTATTTATTCCATCAAACTAGCACGTCGTCATCTTGAATATGAAATATTGTTTTAAGACTTTTTCAGACATTTTAATTTTATATAAAAAAAATTGATTGAAGGGTGACAAAATTTTTAGCTTAGTACGAGACTAGTGAATACATGTATGATTTTTACCAATTTAAACATTATATAATACTAGATCATAGGCCCGGTACCCGGACCGGCGAGTGACTCCTTATAATTGAGTTGTATCCTTTTGACCATCTTTACAACTTTACATAATTTGCGCACTACTTGGAATTCCCAAGACTATTTTTAGCCAAGCAAGAGTTCACTCCCCTTGAGTCAGACTAAAATTTTGTAATTCCCAAGTCTATTTTTAGCAGCGGAAGTTATACGCACGCTCGCTCGCACGCTCACCAGGCTAGACGATTATGTATATACGTACATACAAACACAAACAAGTTCGCATACAGATTCACCAGTTACATTTATTGATATAAAATATATGTTCACAATATATTTCCTATGTCTCCAGCACACAAAGAGCTATGATTGGTGGAGAGCGACATGATTTACATTTATTTTAATTCCATGACATATACAAGACATTTTTAGCCTAAAACTACAGTAGTCACTGGTTTAGTTTTAGTCCATCAATAGCCAATATGACCACACAAGAGCAAAAGGTAGCCATCCTAAAACGTAGTAAAAATGTGTTTCAACAATTCCCATTATTATGAAGAAATAAGCTACTCAACTCACCTCTTGAAACGGTATGTCCGGATGATATGGAATGTTCGTTAGTCACTCCGTACTTAAATAGTCAAAGACTTTACACACAGGAAACATCAAGACTCTTTTAACAGTTCGTAAAGTTCAGTTATCTGGTTGGAAACGTCCCGTCAGTGGACTTGTACATCCGTTACATGGCTGGACTTTCAGCATGGAGAAGGTTTCAATTGACAGGTGCCAGGTATAAACAGCTTTTGAGCGAATTCATTTCAAGTATCATCTGTGATATGAGTACATAAAGTATGAAATGGCGTTTAAATTTTTTTTAACAGCTGCTATCAGTACCTAAAAATCTCATTAGATTAGAAAAGGATTAAAATCACTAGAAAAGTTTATAATCATTCGTTTGTACATAAATATTCAAAAACCTTTATTTTTCAGAAAGGTTTTTTTTTTATACTGCTAAATATATCAGTGTGATAGATTGACTAAATTTATATAAATACATCAGTATGATAGATTGACTAAATTTATATAAATACATCAGTATGATAGATTGACTAAATTTATATAAATACATCAGTATGATAGATTGACTAAATTTATATAAATACATCAGTATGATAGATTGACTAAATTTATATAAATACATCAGTATGATAGATTGACTAAATTTATATAAATACATCAGTATGATAGATTGACTAAATTTATATAAATACATCAGTATGATAGACTGACTAAATTTATATAAATACATCAGTATGATAGACTGACTAAATTTATATAAATACATCAGTATGATAGATTGACTAAATTTATATAAATACATCAATATGATAGATTGACTAAATTTATATAAATAAATCAGTATGAAAGATTGACTAAATTTATATAAATACATCAGTATGAAAGATTGACTAAATTTATATAAATACATCAGTATGAAAGATTGACTAAATTTATTTAAATACAGCAGTATGAAAGATTGACTAAATTTATATAAATACATCAGTATGATAGATTGACTAAATTTATATAAATACACCAGTATGATAGATTGACTAAATTTCTATAAATACACCAGTATGATAGATTGACTAAATTTATATAAATACATCAGTATGATAGATTGACTAAATTTATATAAATACACCAGTATGATAGATTGGCTAAATTTATATAAATACACCAGTATGATAGATTGACTAAATTTATATAAATACATCAGTATGATAGATTGACTAAATTTATATAAATACATCAGTATGATAGATTGACTAAATTTATATAAATACATCAGTATGAAAGATTGACTAAATTTATATACATATTTTCTGCTCGGTTCAACTCCTATGCTCCTTTCTAAATATATACAGTTATATATATATATATATATATATATATATATATATATATATATATACAGAAAGGAGAGGAAGAGAGAGAGAGAGTGAGAGAGAGAGAGAGAAAGAGAGAGAGAGATAGTGTTTAAGAGAGAAAGAGAGATTATGTGTAATAGATAATAAGAGATTATGTGTAACAGAGAAAGAGAGAGACTGATTGTAAGAGAGAAGTTGGGTGTAAGAGAGATAGAGAGAGACTGTGTGAAAGAGAGAAACAGAGAATGTGTGTAAGAGAGAAAGAAAGGAAAATTATGTGTAATAGAGAAAGAGAGAGATACTCTGTGTTAGAGAGAAAGAGAGAGAAATAGACAGTGTGTAAACTAGAAAGAGAGAGAGGGAACGTGTTTTTAAGAGATAAAAAGAGAGATTGTGTGTAAGAGAAATAGAGTGAGAGTGAGTGTGCTGTGGTGTCTATGTGGCACTCAAGTAGTGAACCAGATATGTATGGGTGTAACCTGATCTATATGCTGTGGTTAGCGGGTTCAACTCCCTATGTGTCCAGTACAGTGCTGCCTCCTGGATTATTTCAATGTTGACTTTGGTCAGGGTGAAAAAAAAAAGAGCATTTCAAAAAACGTCACAATAGTGGTTTGTAGAATCGAAAAGAAATATTGTATTCTTTCAGCTACGGGTGGTCGAGTGGTGTATAGCACTTGACTGTCGACCGGTGGCTCCCGGATTCGAATCTCAGTGAGAACCTTGGGATTTTTTCCAGGTTCTGCAAGTTCACCCAGCTTTAAATGGGTACCTGACTTTAAGTTGGGGGGAGTAAAGGCGGCTGGGCGTTGTGCTAACCACACAATCCCTTCATATGCCGAGGTTATAGAAACAGATGAATTCTACACTTCATCTGCCCCGATGAGCCCTTAGGGGCTGCAGGGAACTTGATATTTTTTTTCAGCTACTTCGATGTAAAAGAAAAATGTACGATTTGGTAAAATATAAGACTTTAAGTGTGACATAGTAAAAATTACCATTCAAATTGTTCATCAATTTTTTTTTTAATTGGGTATCATTTGACATCTGAATGAGAAAAAAAGTGAATAAAACAAAATTTTTTCATCTTGTAGTAATTTATCACATTAGGTTAACCAGTAATACAAATGACCACATCATCTCTAAAAGCAAATATTATTTTTTTTAAAAACAAAGACTACAATTAAGAAAAATAAATTGAAATAAATTTTCTTTAATCAGCAGTGACTATATATATATGAACAATAATAACATTGTTTGCTATTTCCCTTCGTTCCCTCCACTCCCCCCCACCCCCCACGCTTCACTTTGGTGTCGGACTAAGCCCCCAGGCCTGGGCTAACTAAACAAAACATGTGTGCGCTATATTTTAATTTTTGTGCGCAGTACTGCGCACCCTCTGCGAGTTGTGCTAGCGCACATACGAGCACACGTGCACAGCTGAGAGAGAGAGAGAGAGAGAGAGACCACCGGTCAGGACAGGTCAGTTTATACAGGTCAGTCTAACTGTCAGATTTTAGGACAGGTTATTTGTCCATGTGCCATTGCATTTGGTCCCAGTGTATGTATGGCCCTTCTGGACCCTGGGTTGTGTGGCGTACTAGTGTAGGGGGGGGCTGGGCTTCGAGCTAA